>JAWPHD010013292.1:0-69317 GCA_037043455.1 Cyrtodaria siliqua
CTTACCATTAGTAGTTAGTTGAGTAGAATTATTAGTGACGTGTGTATTGTAATTATTGTAGTGTGTAGTTCACAATGTCTATAACCATGACGTCCATAAAGGATCTTACGGAAATGGGTAAGGAGTTAGGTTATGCTGGAGAGGAGCTTAGAACCTTTGTTAAAGACGAACAGGCTAGGGAAAGGGAATTTAGACTTAAGGAAAGAGAATTGGAGAAAGATAGGCTAGAATTCGAAAGTAGGTTAGCTAAAGAGAAGCTAGAATTAGAAGGTAGATTAGCTAAAGAGAAGCGAGATGATGATAAAGAGAAGCTAGATGCTGATAAGGAGAGGTTAGAATTAGAAAGTAGATTAGCTAAAGAGAAGCTAGATGCTGATAAAGAGAAACTAGAATTAGAAGGCAGGTTAGCTAAAGAGACGCGAGATGATGAAAGTAGAATAGTAAGGGAGAAGCAAGAGTTAGAACATGAGAGGTTCGAAACAGATGGTAGACTAGCTAAGGCTAAGATGATAATGGAAAGGGAGCAAAAGGAGTTTGATCATAAGTTAGCTTTAGAGTTGGAAGCAGCTAAGACACATAGTAAGGACAGTGGAACTGTAGGGAAAGATAGTTATTCTGGGAAGTTAAAAGGTTCGAAGTTACCATACTTTGATGCTGACAAAGATAACATGGACAGTTACTTGTTACGGTTCGAGCGTTATGCTGAGTTACAGGAATGGACCAAAGATAAGTGGGCAGTTCATTTAAGTGCGTTATTGAAAGGCAAGGCCTTAGATGTATTTTCTAGATTACCTAGTTTAGATGCTCTTGACTATGACAAGTTAAAGGATGCTCTTTTAAAGAGATTTGAGTTAACTGAAGAAGGTTTTAGAAAGCGGTTTAGAGCTTGTCTGCCTGAGAAAGGCGAGTCATTTATTCAGTTTATTAGTAGGTCTAGAAATTACTTAGATAGGTGGTTAGAGTTAGGGAAGGTAGCGCAGACTTATCAGGGCCTCATAGATTTCTTGTTGCGGGACCAGCTATTCAATGTTTGTAGTAGAGATCTGTTCTTATTTCTTAAAGAAAGAAAACTAACTAGTGTAGGAGAAATGGCAACACAAGCAGATCAGTTTGCCGAGGCTAGAGGTGGAGCTCATAATGTAGTGTCGAAAGACAGAACTTTTAGAGATAGGCAAGGGGACGATCATAAACAGAAAGGCCAGAGTGGAAACTATAGAGGTGGTGGTAGTTCGATGGGTGCTAGAGGAGGTAGCAATAGTGGTAACATAGGTAGACCTTTTATTCGTTGTCGTCACTGTAATGGGAATCATGCTTCACATGAGTGTAGGAAAGCGGTGAAAGTGTCCGCTGTCGTAGACAATTTTAGTGAAAATAGTAGAGTGGACAACAATGTAGGGAGTCAGAACCAAGGTTTTAACAACCCATGGAATTTCGGTAGAGGTAGAGGTGGTCAAAACCGAGGTAGAGGTAGAGGCAGAGGTAGTAATAGTCCGGTTATTAAAACCGAGAGTAGTAGCTGTTGTGTTAAAGCGGATGGTGTAATGGCGAAGATCGGAACATGTCTCTTTCCGTATGCAAATCTCCCAACGGCAGATGGTAGAGTGAACGGCACGGACGTAATTGTAATGAGGGATACAGGTTGTACAGGTGTGGTAGTTAGGCGTAGTTTAGTTACGGATGACCAGTTGGTAGGTAAACAGTCACCGTGTATGTTGCTAAATAAGTCGGTAGAGCACGTGCCAATAGCGAGAATAGATGTAGATACACCTTTCTTTAAAGGGACTACAGAGGCACTATGTATGGACGACCCGATGTATGATTTAACGATGGGGAACATAGAAGGTTCAGTACTTCCGGTAATGTCCGATTTTAGAAGTAGCATAAGTAATGCCGTAGAGACTAGAGCGCAGGTTCAGAAGCAAGCTCAGGCTTATAGAAAATTAAAGGTTCCTGCAGCCGTAGGAGACATATCTAAAGCGGAGTTTATAGAAGCACAAACTCAAGACGAGTCATTAGGTCCTTGTAAGGTGAAGGCCAAGGATGGTGTAGTGAAGAAGTGTAAAGGGTCCGGTAGTTGTAAGTTTGTACATAAGAATAGGTTATTGTACAGAGAATTTGAAGATAGTGGTAGTAGACAGTTTCACCAATTAGTGGTACCTACCCAGTATAGAACGACAGTGCTTAAGGTAGCTCATGAGTCGATTATGGGAGGTCATTTAGGCGTAAAGAAAACGTCAGATAGAGTATTGGCAGAATTTTATTGGCCAGGCGTTAGTGGAGATGTAACTAGGTATTGTAGGTCCTGCGATGTATGCCAAAGGACAGTACCAAAAGGTCGAGTGACCAAAGTACATTTAGGTCAGATGCCACTGATAGATACACCATTTAAGCGGGTAGCCGTAGACATAGTTGGACCAATTTTTCCAGTGTCGGATAGGAAAAATAGGTACATTTTAACCATGGTAGACTATGCAACTAGGTATCCGGAGGCAGTAGCATTGCCCTCAATTGAAACTGAGAGAGTAGCTGAGGCATTAGTTGATATGTTCAGTAGGCTAGGTGTACCAGAGGAAATGCTGACTGATTGTGGGTCACAGTTTACGTCAGAACTTATGGCTGAAGTAAGCAGGTTATTGTCTTTGCGTCAAATCATGACAACACCATATCACCCTATGTGTAACGGGTTAGTCGAACGATTTAACGGGACGTTAAAGCAAATGTTACGGCGTATGTGTACCGAGAGACCCAAAGATTGGGACAAGTATCTCAATGCTTTATTGTTTGCATTTAGAGAGGTACCACAAGAGAGTTTAGGATTCTCTCCGTTTGAGTTATTGTACGGTAGGTCAGTTAGAGGTCCCATGAGGATTCTTAGAGAGATGTGGGCAGGTGAAGTAGATAGTGATGAGGTTAAGACTACATATCAGTATGTTTTAGATCTGAAGGAGAAACTAGAGGAGACTTGTAAGATAGCTCAAAGTCAGTTAGTTAAGGCAAGTACCAAGTATAAACGCTACTATGACCAGAAAGCTAGAGCTAGGAAGTTTAAGATAGATGACCAGGTGTTACTGTTACTCCCGACCGACAATAACAAGTTGTTATTACAATGGAAAGGTCCGTTTTACGTTAGAGGGATAGTGAACACTATGGATTACCGTATCGAGATAAACGGAAAGTTAAAGACCTTTCATGCGAATATGCTGAAAGGGTATATCAGTAGAACCGATAATGTGCAACAAGGGGTGTTAACCGTAGTTAATGTTGCAGTTATTGAGGATAGTGAGGAAGACAGTAGTGAGGACACTAGTCCCATGTATTTTCCCACTAGTGTAGGTAAGGAGACAGCAGCCGATGTAGACATATCGGGCATGCTTAGTGTAGCAGAGAAACGAGAGGTAAGTCGTTTAGACTCTGAGTGTAGTACTGTTCGGTCCGATAAGTCGAGACCATCAGATGTAGTGCAGTGTAGCTTTAAGCACACTTTAGCAAAGCCGATTAGGGAAACGAGAGACCCTACGCCATTTCGCAAACAGTATACTGGTAATGCGATGGATGCAATGTGCAAAGTTGGAGTTCTGGTAGTGGCAGGAAGTAGTGTTATTAGCAACAGTAGAGTCGGTGTAATAGACCGTGGAAAGGACAATATTGGGGCAGACTATTTAAGTCGCCGCACATAATGACCGGTTTAATTCAATAGTGTATTGCAGTGTATTGTACAATAGTAGTATATGTTACGACAGGGTAGTGTACAATTGTAGAATAGTGTTGAAATTGTAATTACATATTATAGTTAGGTTATAACTGCAGTGGTAATAGATAACATACTCAAGCGATTGAGCGATCAGCTTGTACGTTTTGTCGCTCGTTTGCTCAGAAGAATTAATAGTTTCGTAACGTGTAAATATTATCATTTTGTTGAATTTTAAAAGTGTAGCACTTTCTTTAAGTGGGGAGATGTTGTCACAAAATGTCACGGGTAGAGCGTACTGGTCGTATATAGCTCTTGTATCGGTTACACCCAAAATCTATTGTTCGAGTTGAAACAATTTCACAATATTCATGATCTATTCATGTAACACGTAAAAGCGTGCACATTTTAAGTGGCCGCCAGAGAGGCCGTGTCATAAGTTTAGTTTTGTGCTAATGCATGTAAACGTATAGGTATATTTTCCTTAAACGGCAAAATTGTATAAGGGGCCTGTCGTGTAGATTCAATACTGTAGATTTAGCCACGTTTGTCACGGACTGAACGGGGGAAATAATGATTTGGGCGTAATGTTTGCTATAAAACCCATTGTCTTCTAGCTATCGCCGGGATAATCGATAGTACTTTGTTGGAACAGAGATTGGACGGCAAATTTCACAGGCAACATGTGGTTAGTAGTTTTATCAAACTTTTATCGTATATTTGTATTCAGTGGGCGGCGCCATCTTGTTTGGCAGTTACGACATCCGGTTAGCATTGATGTTTCTCAAACATAACTTTAGACTAGCATATGATTTTGAAGTTACTTTATTAGATGTAATTATTGTAATTGATCATTAATTGTAAAACAATATTAATTTGATAACAGTGGATATTAGGTGCATTAGTTAACGTTGGCGTATAACTCGGTGATTGTAATACACGATTGTCAACATTAGTTAACAATGAGATGAGTGACAAGAATAAATGCGTGCATGCATAACTCAGTGAGTGTAATATATGAGTAATTTGATCATGTTTATATTACATGTATTAGGGGCATTGATTAACAGCGACGTACATAGCGTATACATGGCGTTGTAGAATATGTATACATTGCTACTCATCATTAGTACAGCTTACATATATTGATCGAATAATGATTTGTTTGGGTAATGGTAATTATGCAAGATTGTTATGTTTGTCAACCGACATCTAAAACGTATGTATAATTACAGCCTAAGCCATCCAGGATATAAGCCATCCAGGGTTGGATATAAGCCATCCAGGGTTGGATATAAGCCATCCAGGGTTGGATATAAGCCATCCAGGATATAAGCCATCCAGGGTTGGAAATAAGCCATCCAGGATATAAGCCATCCAGGATATAAGCCATCCAGGGTTGGAGTAAGCCATCTAGGTTTGGATATCCAGGAGTGGAGCTAAGCTTCCACGAATAACGTTACAAGCGGTGGAGACGGTCCCCGTACCTGCGCAGCCAGGTTTTACTAACGACAACCCCCGGGACACAAGGTGGGCCCGTTACCAGTCCTCACTGGAGGAATATCATTCACAATCTCAGTGGAGATTAACTATCATTGCATCGCGTCATCAACCCTTACAGAAGGCATTTGATGACAATCATCCATTGAATTCGCGCATCGTCATCTTCATGAGCTCTCGCGCATCACAGTTATCGCGCTAGATCAACATTGTTATAGCTTTAACAACACTTCAGTGTCTTAGACATTCAGTATTTATAACAATACTAAGAACGTCTTAAACGTTCAGAGAACATTCTTTTCATAGTTCATTTGTGTATTCGCTTGTTTTTTTAGATAATTGTATATATATTAAACATATTTTAAAAGTTGCATTAAACTTATGTAAATGCATTCACCGTCATTGATTCTTTCCTGAGTTAGCCCAACCACTAAGGTCATCCTGTGACAATTTTGTGTACGGACGTAACGTCACAACCACTGCAGGGATTTTTAAATAACTTGGCACAACTGATCATCATAACAAGACGCTGTGTCGCGCGCAAAACCCAGGTCTTCAAGGTCAAGGTCACACTTGGATGTCAAAAGACAAATTGTGTCCGGTCAATAACTCTGGCATTCATGGACGGATTTTCAAATAACTTGGCACAAGTGCTCACCACAACAAGACGATGTGTCGCGCACAAAATCCAGGTCTGTGGCCCCAAGGTCAGGGTCACACTTACAGGTCAAAGGTCAAATCGTGTCCGGTCAATAACTTTTGCATGCCTGGACGGATTTTCAAATAACTCGCCACAACCAAACGATGTGTCATGCACAAAATCCAGGTCAATGGGTCCAAGGTCAAACTTAGAGGTCAAAGGACACATTTATCACTTACAGTGATATTTCTTGTTTAATTATTTTTTTTTTGTTTTGTTTTTCATTCATTTTTTTTCATTCATTTGTTTTTTTTTGGTGATATATATTATTTTTTTTATTTTTTTTAATATATATTTTTTTTTTGTGATTTCTTTTGTAATTGTATTTCTTTTTTTTTTTTTTTGTGACTATTTTTTATTATTATTTTTTTTTTTTAATATATATTTTTTTAAAATTATTTTTAAATATATCTGTTGGTTTCATATTGCTCCAAGGTCAAGGTTGTATTGGACCAGTCGGACCAGTAACAGGAATTATGGCTCTTGATTTAGTTAAAAATGCTATATTTTGCCTCGTTAATACGGTAGGGCCTTCATTTTTCATCTGATCTTTGTCAAATTTTACCAGATCCTTTAGTTATGGCCCTTGAGTTAGTTAAAAAGCTGTTTTTTGCCCAAAACTTTCAAAAAAACGTAAATGTCAGTCACTCGACACTCGTTTCATTGATGGTATAAGAGCCATGTTAGCCAGTAGAGCGTATGTATACAGGCCCTCTTGGGCCTCTTGTGTTGTTTTTTTGTGTTTTTTAGCTCTACTGGCCAAGGGCCAGAAGAGCTTATGGGATGGTGTGTTGTCCGTTTTCCGTTTTCCGTCGTCCGTCGTCTGTTAACTTTTCTTCAAACGACTTCTCCTCAGAAACCGCTTGGCTAATTTTGACCAAACTTCACATGGATGATCCTTAGATGAATGCTTTTTAGATTTGTTAAAATTAGGTCTGCGCTACATCCAAGGTGGCTGCCATTACCATATATAGTCGAAACCTTAAAAAATCTTCTTCTCCAGAACCGCTGGACAGATTTCAACAGTTTTTCTTTTAAAATGATTGCCAACGCCTAGACTATCAAATTTGTTCAAATAAAGTGTCCGGGGTCAAAAATGGCCGTGCCCTGGCGGTCCAAAGTTTGTATATTGAGGTTTTGCATGTTTTTCATATAGACATATAGGAAAAAACTTTAAAAAATCTTCTCTAAAACCACAATGCACAGAGCTCTCATGTATTACATGTAGCATCAGCTTATGGTCCTCTACTAAGTTTGTTCAAATGGTGACCCTGGGGGTCAAATTTGTCCCCGCCCCAGGGGTCACAGTTTTAAATAGACTTATATAGGATTTTTTTTTAAAAAAATCTTCTCAGAAACTACAACAGCCTGAGGTTTGATATTTTGTATTTACTATAAGCTTATGGTCCTTTACCAAGTTTGTTCAAATGGTGACCCTCGGGTCATATTTGACCCCGCCCCGAGGGTCAAATGTTTTACATAGACATGTATAGGGAAAAACTTAAAAAATTCTTCTCAGGAACCACATGGCACAGAGCTCTCATGTATTACATGTAGCATCAGCTTATGGTCCTGTACTAAGTTTGTTCAAATGGTGACCCTGGGGTCACATTTGGCCCCGCCCCAAGGGTCACATGTTTTACATAGACATGTATAGGAAAAAACTTAAAAAAGCTTCTTCTCTGAAACTGCAAGAGCCAGAGGTTTAATATTTTGCTGTTGCTATAAGCTTATGGTCCTTTACCAAGTTTGTTCAAATGGTGATCCTGGGGTCCATTTTGGCCCCGGCCAAAGGGTCACATGTTTTACATAGACATGTATAGGGTAAAAATTAAAAAATCTTCTTCTCTGAAACTGCAAGAGCCAGAGGTTTAATATTTTGCTGTTGCTATAAGCTAATGGTCCTTTACCAAGTTTGTTCAAATGGTGACCCTGGGGTCACATTTGACCCCGCCCCAAGGGTCGTATGTTTTACATAGACAGGTAAAGGGAAAAACTGAAAAAATCTTCTTCTCTGAAACTGCAAGAGCCAGAGGTTTAATATTTTGCATTTGTTATAAGCTTATGGTCTTCTACCAAGTTTGTTTAAATGGTGACCCATTGGCCACATTTAGCCCCACCCTGGGGTTTGGTCACATTTGGCACCACCCTGGGGGTCACAGTTTTACTTAGGCTTGTATAGGGAAAAACTGAAAAATCTTCTTCTCTGGAACCACATGGCACAGAGCTCTCATGTATTACATTTAGCATCAGCTTATGGTCCTCTACCAAGTTTGTTCAAATGGTGACCCTGGTGTCAAATTTGGACGCGCCCCGGGGGTAACAGTTTTGTTTTTTTTAAATTTCATTTTTTTTTGTTTTGTTTTATTTTTTTTTTATTTTTTTTTTATTTTTTTTTTTGATAGATTTGAATTATGTTTTTGATTTTTTTTTCATTATCTTTTTAATTACTTGACACTTACTTCAAAATTTCTTGTCGGCTCTACTCATGCCTTGTTGAATTTCGACGAAACTTGGCAGGAAGCATCGGTAAGATGTCTAGTTGTGCATATCACGCTTTTGTTCCAGTTCGCTGATTTTTGACTGAGTTATGGCCCTTTGACATTTTTATTTTAAATTTCTTGTCGGCGCAACTCCTCTTAAACGGCTTGCTGGATTTCTACGAAATTTGGCAGGAAGCCTCCGTATGATGTCTAGTTTATCAATGAAACCTTGGACAATTTCGAAAACCAGCTAGATCTTGTTAGTAATAACAGAGTTATGGCCCTTGATTTGTTGAAAATGCTATATTGTATTTTCCTTTGTTAACTCTATAGGAGAAGAGAGCTATATCTAGCTATATCTATCTAAATCTATAAGAGCTGTTTTACCCAGTAGAGCGTCCACAGGCCCTCTTGAGCCTCTTGTTTTGGTTTGATATTATGACTTGTACTTATTTGGAAGATTTGTTTTCTTTTTCATTTCCTTTAAAATTATTTAGAGAATTTTCCCAGTCAAAAAATGGGAGAATTTTCCCAAAACAATTTGGGAGAATTTTCCCATTTTATTTTGGGAAAGATTTTATTTCATTAAATTATAAACATAATGGCATATTTAATTGTCAACACTGCAATGGAAGATGTTTCCAAGCTTTGAAGTGTTGTTTTAGCTATTAAGAAATAACTCATTTTCCCATGGGAAATTTTTTCCCAAATTACAATATTGGGAAAATATTCCCATGGGAAAATATCAAAGTTCTCGTATCGCTGTAAAACTTCATCATAGACCCTAAATATGAAAGCCGCATACTATTTTGACATTATATTGCAAGATAAATACTTTCTGTTTTTCCCATGGGAAAACTGCCCAAGTCATTTCCCATGGGAATATATTGTCCCATGGGAAAGACCCTTTCCAATGGGAAAATAGCTTTTCCCATGGGAAAATAGGCTTTTCCCATGGGAAAGGTCAACTTCGCGTCAAATTTCTCGGAAAAATTAAAGTGTCACCAATGAAATAGAATATAATTTTACAATCATTTGATATGTGCTTTCATATGATATAGTCGAAAGCGCCCTAGCTCATTCGGAATTACTTGCTGTTTTTGCCAAAAACCGGCGCGGCAAAAAAAAACCGGCGGCTGTTACAGTCATAAAATCTGGTAAAGTTTGGCAAAGATCAGATGCAAAATGAAGGCCCTATCCTATGACGAGGCAAATTATAGCATTTTTGACAAAATCAAGGGTCACAACCCTGCTGTTACTGGTCTGATCTGGCTGGTTTTCCAACTTGACCAAGGTTTCATAGACATAAACAATCTGATAAAGTTTGGTAAAGATCGGATGAAAAATGAAGGCCCTATCGTCTTAACAAGGCAAAATATATCATTTTGAACTAAATCAAGGGCCATAACTCTGAAGTTACTGGTCTGATATGAATGGTTTTCGAACTTGTCCAAGCTTTTATTGATATTAACAATCTGATAAAGTTTGGTAAAGATCGGATGAACAATGAAGCCCCTATAGTTTTAACGAGGCAAAATATAGCATTTTTAACTAAATCAAGGGCCATAACTCCGCTGTTAGTAGTCCGATATGGCTGGTTTTCGAACTTGTCTAAGCTTTCATTGATATCAACAATCTGATTAAGCTTGGTAAAGATTGGATGAACAATGAAGCCCTTATCGTCTTAACGAGGCAAAATGTAGCATTTTTAACTAAATCAAGGGCCACAACTCCGCTGTTATTGGTCCGATATGGCTGGTTTACAAACTTGTTCAAGCTTTGAACAACATTAGCAATCTGATAAAGTTTGGTAAAGATCGGATGAACAATGAAGCCACTATCGTCTTAACGAGGCAAACTATATCATTTTTAACTAAATCAAGGGCCATAACTCTGCTGTTACTAGTCAGATATGGCTGGTTTTCGAACTTGTCCGAGGTTTCATTGATATTAACAATGTGGTAGAGTTTGGTAAAGATAGGATGAAAAATAAAGGCCCTATCGTCTTAACGAGGCAAAATATAGCAATATAGCATTTTTAACTAAATTAAGGACCATAACTCCGCTGTTACTGGTCCGATCTGGCTGGTTTTCGAACTTGTCCGAGCTTCCATTGATATTAACAATGTGGTAAAGTTTGGTAAAGATAAGATGAAAAATGAAGGCCCTATCGTCTTAACGAGGCAAAATATAGCAATATAGCATTTTTAACTAAATCAAGGGCCATAACTTCGTTGTTACTGGACCGATCTGGCTGGTTTTCAAACTTGTCCGAGCTTACATTGATACTAACCACCTGTTAAAGTTTGGTAAAGTTTAGATGAAAGCTCTATCGTCTTAACGAGACAAAAGTTAACGACGGACGGACGGACGGACGGACGACGGACGGAAGACGGACAACTCGGTATCCCATAAGCTCTGCTGGCCAGTAGAGCTAACAAGAGGGCCATAATGGCCCTGAATCGCTCACCTGAGTTCAGTGCAGGTATTGTGCTAAGGCTAGCTAGGAAATGTAACCCAAGAGGATTATCGGCAATGTTGGTACTATTCAATCAATTTTCCATTATAATCGATCAAGGGCAGGTTTTAAGGGCTGGTCATGATCAGGTGAAAAGTGTGGCCTCTGGAGTGGCCACAAGCAAATTCCAATATTGACCTAGTGACATAGTTTTTTGATCCCATGTGACCCATTTTGAAACTTTATCAAGATATAATTCAGATAAACAATCTGAGAAAGTTTCATCAAGATCTGGTCAAAAATATGGCGTCTAGAGTGTACACAAGGTTTTTCAAGTATTTGACCTAGTGACCTAGTTTTTGACCCCATGGGACCCATTTTCGAACTTGACCAACATATAATTAAGACAACATTTCGACAAAGTTTCATCAATATCGGGTCAGAAATATGGCCTCTAGAGTTTACACAAGGTTTTTTAAGTATTTGACCTAGTGACCTAGTTTTTGACCCTGTGTGACCCATTTTCGAACTTAAGCAAGCTATAATTGAGACAAATATTCTTACAAAATTGCATTAAGATCGGGTTAAAAATATGGCCTCTAGAGTGTACACACGTTTTTTCCAAAGTTTGACTTAGTGACCTAGTTTTTAACACCATGTGACCCATTTTTGAACTTGACCAACATATAATTAAGACAAACATTTTGACAAAGTTTCATCAAGATTGGTTTAGAAATACGGCTTCTAGAGTGTACACAAGGTTTTTCAAGTATTTGACCTAATGACCTAGTTTTTAACCCCATGTGACCCATTTTCAAACTTGACTAAGATATAATTAAGACAAACATTCTGACAAAGTTGCATCAAGCTCGGGTCAAAAATATGGCCTCTAGAGTGTACACAATGTTTTTCCAATATTTGACCTAGTGACCTAGTTTTTAACTTCATGTGACCCATTTCCGAACCAAGATATAATAAAGATAAACAATTTGACAAAGTTTCATCAACATTGAGTAACAAATATGACCTCTAGAGTGTACACAAGTTTTTTCAAGTATTTGACCTAGTGACTTAGTTTTTGACCCCACATGATCCATTTTTAAACTTGACCGAGATTTCATTGAGACAAAAATTCTGACAAAGTTTGATGATGATTGCATTAGAAATGTGGCCTCTAGAGTGTACACAAGAAAAGTTGACGGACGACGGACGGACGGACGACGGACGACGGAAGACGGACAACACACCATCCAATAAGCTCTGCTGGCCCTTGGCCAGTAGAGCTAATTATATTGATCACTGGTTTATTTTATCCTGTCTGTTATAATTAAAGTCTAATGTAAACTTGACACCAAATGTGTGTATTTCACACCTGATCATGGACAAGTGTTGCCTTCTGGAATTCGAAATAAGAGGTGCTAATTTTGGCCGAGTTATTAGGCGATTATACAGGGGGAAATTAAGGGTATGACGAGATTGGAAAGTAATACACATTCATGACTGACATTGGATATTTCTTTCGCCGATCACAAGCGCCAAAGTTATTTTTTTATCGCCACTTTTATTATTTTGTCTCATTTGGCTCCATTTGCGAATCCCAGAGGAGGCCCTGCATTTACCTTTTCTAAAAAATTAAGAAACTTCAAACATTACATGTACATGTATCTATATGAAGCTTGGTCACATTGATTGAACTTTGTTTTCAAAGCAACAGCCAAGAAGGCTGACCAGTTTATATTGAGTTATTGTTTGAAAATGTAAGTTTTGCTGGACAGATTTTGTCAGAAAATATATTTTTTTCTTATTTTTTTAAAGGGACTGATTTGTTTAAAACTCGTGGTTTTGGTAAATTTTGGCAATCATTAATATTAATTATTAAAATGATTCAAAAGAAATTGTTTTTATTACTTAAGTTATGTTAATTGTATTGCATTATTAAATTATTTAATCTTTTGATAGAATACCAAAGAATGATTCAAAACTTAAAGAAATGAAGATGCAGAAATGTTTCAAGGTTGCTGTATGTCCCTTTAAAAAGTAAACAAACGTTTTACTGATATGTGCATTTTATTCTGATTTTAGACCAAACCCAAACTAGGAAAAGCATCAGATTTTAGAGGTGGATCACGATATAAATGCTGAGGTGCATGATTTCGACATTGGAGAAAATAAAGAGGAAGTTGTGCGGGAACCGAACGTACAGAACCTCCAAAGTATAGATGGTGATAAGATGAAGGACCCGATGTACATAGCTTCTGAGTCGTGCATAGTTTCTCTCGCCAGAACACTTCTGTCAAAATGCTCAACATGTCAGCAGGATGTGGACATACAAAAGAAGAAGAATGGCTCAGGAATTATTTTAAATTGGGTATATGTAACTAGTAACATACGTTTTATATAATTTACACAAACATACAGATTTGTATCCCCATACAACTTCATATAGTGTTTCCCTGTCAGGCGATTCTGAAAAAAATCGATTTGTACATTCAAATGGTCCTAGTTGTTGACTGAATTGGATTGCTTCGAGATTAGGTAGAATGTCACTGTGGAAATGTGTCGTGTTCCGGTTTTTGTTGGCGATGAAATATATGTAGGCAAAGAAAGTAGAGCAAGCATAATAATGTTATCTTTTGTCCGTCTCTACTAAACAGGTTACATCAGGGTTCTGGAAATATTTTGAAAATCCACTTGCCCAGGGCAAGTGAATTTTCAAAAGTCACTTGCCCTGCCCATAATGTCACTTGCCCCACATTTAATTGCCCCAAAAATTGGCGGTGTACCATTATTCGTGTTAAACGGGACGGACCGCCGCATAATTTGGACCATTATACTTAGAAAAGGATAGGAGAGTGTATTTTATGAATTAGTTAATACATTGTATTTATTCATATAAAAAATCAAATGGTTGCCTTTTCTTCTTTTGTGTTACTTAAATCATAAAATGATGAGACAGTATACAAAACTCATTTTATTCCGCCCTCCCATCCCACCCGAATCACCACACACACAACCCCCCATCATTTTTGATGACCATCCAAAAAAAATGATTGGCAGCTTTTAAAAAATGATTGGAACTTTTAATGTCACAGTGTGTACAATTAACCAGCTGACAGAAAAAAAAGAAGCTATTGTATTCATTTAAATGTGCGACAAGCAAAGAAACAAGACAAAAACGTTATTAAAAATATTCACTTGCCCCCAATTTCTGCAACCATATTTCTCTTTTCAGATGGTATCTGACATAGATGATGGTATTGAGCAAGAGTTTTTCTAGACTATGGAAGAAAATATATATCTGGCGTCATTGTTTAATGAATATGGATCTGCACAATCGTAAGAAGATCTGAAAAAGTGTATGCTCGCAGTGTATCTGTGAAACCAGTGGAGGAGCACGTTTTCGTTGACTTTTGTACTGATGATAGACTTATTTTGGTCAATGACTGGTCTGCAGGACCTTGAGAGTGTGCTTGGTACATGTCTTTCGTTTACGGATTGTGGTAACTTCCAGAGTAACCTGGATGGAAAGCTGCTGGACATAATGCCTGCTCTTCGTAACATATGCAGTCGTCCACAGAAATTGAGGTTTGTGCAACTATAAGCAGATGTTCCCCAAGTAACGAGAGTGTAATGAGTCAGGGTGTCAGGTTGACTGTGTCAGCCTGTCATAAATATGAGTCATGTGTATTTGTTGTTTCAAGTAACGAGAGTAAATTGAGTCAGGGTGTCAGGGTTAAGAGGAGTCAGGTACATTTGCTGTTTCAAGTAACAATAGTGAATTGAGTGAGTGTGTCAGGGTGACTGTGTCAGTGTGTCAGTAATAAGAGTCAAGGGTAATTGTCGGTTCAAGTAACTAGAGTGAATTGAGTCAGTGTGTCAGGGTTAAGAGTCAGGTCTCAAGTATCTAAAGCAAACTGAATCAGAGGTCAGGGTGACTGATTCGGGGTGTCAGGGTTAAGAGTCAGGTGCATGTGCTATTTTAATTAACTTGAGTGGCTTTCGTCAGGGTGACTGTGTCAGGGTTAAGGGTCAGGTACATTTGCTGTTTCGAGTAACTAGACTAAATTGAATAAGGTTGTCAGGATGACTGTGTCAGGTTGTCAGGGTTAAGAGTCGGGTACATATGTTGTTTCAAGTGAATTCCTTGAATGCTACTTTCCCTGTCCGATCTTTTTATATTTCTTTACGAGTCGGGTGCAATTGTTGTTTCACGTAACTAGAGTGAATTGAGGGTGATTGAGTCAGTGTGTGAGAGCTAAGAGTCATGTACGTTAGTTACTTGAAGTAACTAGAGTGAACTGAGCCAGGATGGCAGCATGGTGACTCTGTGATGGTGACACGGTTAATAGTCGGGTACATTTTTTGTTTCAAGTGAATTGAGTCAGGATGTTAGGGTGACTGAGTCAGGGTGTCAAGGTTACGAGTCGGGTACAATTGCTGATTCACGTAACTAGAGTGAATTAAGTCAGTGTGTCAGGGTGATTGAGACAGTGTGTCAGGGCTAAGAGTCATGTACGTTGGTTACTTGAAGTTACTACAGTGAATTGAGTCAGGGTGGCGGCATGCTGTGTGATGGTGTCAGGGTTAAGATTCGGGTACTTTCTGTTTCACGTAACTAGAGTGAATTAAGTCAGGGTGATTGAGTCAGTGTGTGAGGGCTAAGAGTCATGTACGTTTGTAACTTCAAGTAACTACAGTGAATTGAGTCAGGGTGGCAGCATGCTGTGTGATGGTGTCAGGGTTAAGATTAGGGTACTTGCTGTTTCACGTAACTAGAGTGAATTAAGTCAGGGTGTCAGGGTGACTGAGTCAGTGTGTGAGGGCTAAGAGTCATGTACGTTGATTACTTGAAGTAACTACATTGAACTGAGTCAGGGTGGGAGCATGCTGTGTGATGGTATCAGGGTTAGGATTCGGGTACATTTTTTGTTTCAAGTGAATTGAGTCAGGGTGTGAGGGTGACTGAGTCAGGGTATCAGGGTTACGAGTCGGGTACAATTGCAGTTTTACGTAACTAAAGTGAAATGAGTCAGGGTGTCAGGGTGATTGAGTCAGTGTATGAGGGCTAAGAGTCATGTACGTTGGTTACTTGAAGTAACTAGAGTGAACTGAGTCATGGTGGCAGCATGGTGACTGTGTGATGGTGTCAGGGTTACGAGTCAGGTACATTTGTTGTTTCAAGTAAATAAATTGAGTAAATCAGTAAGTAAAAAAGTAACTAATTATATACGTATTTTTATAAGTAAGTAAGCAAGTAAGTATACAATTATGTAGGTATTTTTTTGTAAATAAGTATGTAATAAGGTAGGTATTTTTGTGCAAATAAGTAATTAAGTAGGTAATTAGGGAGTACTCACATAAGTATATCAGTTTGTAAGTAGAAAGTAAGTAAATAGACATAAGTAAGTATTTAAGTAAGTATGTAATTAAGTTAATTCAGTAAGTAGGCCGGCCGGCAAGGCGGTAGGCATGCAGGCAGGTAAATATGTATATGAGTAAGTATGTAATCAAGTAAGTATATCAGAATGTTTTAAGTAAGTATATAAGTAAGTATGTTAGTAAGTACGTAAGTAAGTTAGGGTTAGGGTTAGGGTTAGGGTTAGGAGACATCTACGAAGATGAACAAATGAACTCCTCCCACTAGTATATCTTCAAAAGCAGGATATGGGTGTAAGGGTAGGCCTAGATTAGCCTGAGTATATATTCAATAGGGCATGCCTGGGTCGTGGTGTAAGGGTTAGGGTTAGCCTGTATCAGTATATTCAAGGGTTAGGGTTAGGGTTAGGGTTAGGTTTAGGGTTAGGGCGAGGGTTTTCTTGAGTACACAGTCCTCTTTGCTGTGGAGCGCGTCCGCCATTTTGAGTGCGCAGTCCATGAGACCCGGCGAATAACTCGGCTTAATGAGATTGAGTCCATTTGGTGGACTATGTACGGCGCATAGGGTCCATTTCAAGTGGACTCTGTTATTGCCGGCTTATGGACTTCATCATTTAGCTGGCATTCTGATCGAAGGTCGGGGACAAAGTCCTTCCGGCGATTTTCGTCATTTATGTTGGAATCTGAAATAGTTTTATGGGGATCGATCAGTTGGACGTGAATATAAGATGTCATGTTAAATTTGGACCTATAAGACGTAGATTTAAAATTTGGCAGAAAATTATATGGAATCATGCATAGGGCCTGCTTCTGTATATATTACTTGAAATTCAGTGTTCAGTGTATGCTCTATCTATTAAAGAGTGTCAAAAACTACTACAAACGAAAGGGCAAGGATAAGAAGGGCAGCTTGTTTAGTGGAATATTGTATGAGTAAACGGATTGAGTCCATGCGTACTTTTTGGATTTGGCGCATGTGTAACATCATTTTTGTAAGAGTTCGCTATGTGGTTCCATTAAATAGACCCTAATGTACGATCCGGCGTGAAATTTATAGGTGTAGAAAAAGTAAATATATCATTTGCCTGAGAGTAAAATGGCTGAAGTAAATTTCCTGCTTACTTGAAATTTAGTGTTTACTCTATGCTCTATCTATTAAAGTGTAGCCGAAACTACTAGAAACGAAATGGCAAGGATAAGAACGCAGTCCTGTGGAGTAGAATGTGGCATGAATAATGCGGATCGAGTCCATTTGAACTCGTTTGATTTGGCGCATGTGTTACATCGTTTTTTCAAGAGTTTGCTATGTGATTCCATCAATTGGAGCCTTATGTAAAATCGCAAGTGTTAGAAATGGGGATAATATATGTGAGATGTTTTCCCCCTTTGCGAGGGCATACGTGATCCGATATACAATCGATCTTTAAGAAACCTACATATATCTCCGGTTCGTGACGAGGCGCAACGTTTGAGGTATTGGTTAAGAGAATCGGAATCATTGGTGAAAAGTTATTGTCATTAACATAGACATGCAATTTTGGTCAGATATACCATTTTCAAAGATCTATTGTGGCTAGCATTGAGAAGCAATCGTTAAAATACTAAGTGATCCGCACCGTTTCGATATCAATCTACTAAACAAAAGTTATTTCAGATGTTATTAACATAGATTATGTCAGGGTAGCCATTTGAAATTAAGGAAAAACTTTTACATGGTGCCTATGGAAGAACAAAGACGATACATGCGCCATCAAGAATATCTGAAAAACGACTTAAGTTATCGACCTAATTTCTTTTTTGGCATACCATTTGTATGTTTACGCTTTAGTAGACTCTAATTTCAGGTCTCTGCTTTAAGGACTCAGGTGAGGACGCGGATTTGAAATTTGCTCGCATAAGAAGTATCACTTGTGCGGCGGATTTTGGACTTGTCTTGGTGGAAGAAGTCCCCGGCAGGATTGAGTACGGTGTCCCTGTGGTTAGGGTACGGTGTCCCTGTGATTATGCGAATGAAGTCCAGTGCAGGTTGTGTACGAAGTCCATTTGCGGTTTGAGGTCTTAGTTTTGTTGAGGGAGTCCAGATGCGGATTGTAGGCTTGAGGATTGAGGTCTCCGTTTTGTGGAGGCAGTCCAGGTGAGGATTGTGGGCTTTGATGATTGAGGTCTTCGTTTTGTGGATGGAGTCTATGGGCGGATTGTGTCTCTGTTTACGGGAATAAGTCCCGGGCAGTGATGTCCATTTGCGGTTTGAGTTCTTATTTTGTGGAGGGAGTCCAGGTGCGGATTGTAGGCTTTGAGGATTGAGGTCTTTGTTTTGTGGAGGCAGTCCAGGTGCGGATTGTGGGCTTTGATGATTGAGGTCTTCGTTTTGTGGATGGAGTCTATGGGCGGATTGTGTCTCTGTTTACGAGAATAAGTCCCGGGCAGTGGTGGCACAGAGTCCATTTGAGGTTTGAGTTCTTAGTTTTGTGGAGGGAGTCCAGATGCGGATTGTAGGCTTTGAGGATTGAGGTCTTCGTTTTGTGGATGGAGTCTATGTGCGGATTTACCGCTTTTGTTTATAGAAATAAGTCCATTTGTGGATTGAGGTCTTAGTTTGTGGAGCGAGTCCCATGGTTAGGGTTAGGGTTAGGCTTAGGCTTAAGGTTATGGGGAAGGGCTAGAACCGCTTCCGATAGCTCGTTGGACTCGGATTGCAGGGTTCTTTAAATATACATACATAAATAATTCGATTTTTATCCGCTAGGTGTCGCTATGTTGCCTTAAACCAAGGACTAGTACCGGCACCAGACCCGGAATCTGAACATCGGAATTGAATAGTGAAACTCATATATGTTGTAGATCTATTCATTCTGAACAAAAAACGTTCTTTGACTTAATACATTAGATGCACGGTTATGCCTAAAATGATAACCCCGCGGAGGATGTCCTTTTTTTCCCATGAATTGTGCTAAAGGGGAAAAGGTCCCGTTTTCCGGAATTAATTGTAGTTGGACCGGAAGGGCTAGAACCACGTCCAATAGCTCGTTGGACTTGGATTGCATGGATCTTTACATATGCGTACGTGAATAATTCGATTTTTATCCGCTAGGTGGCGCTATGTCGCCTTAAACCAAGGACTAGTACCGGCACCCGACCCGGAATCTGAACATCGGAATTGAATAGTGAAACTCATATATGTTGTAGAACTATTCATTCTGAACAAAAAACATTCTTTGACTTAATACATTAGACGCACGGTTATGCCTAAAAAGATAACCCTGCGGAGGATGTCCTTTTTTCCATGAATTGTGCTAAACGGAAAAGGTACCATTTTCCGGAATTAATTGTAGTGGGACTGGAAGGGCTGAAACCGCGTCCGATAGCTCGATGGACTTAAATTGCATGGATCTTCAGATCTATATACGTAAACAGTTCGATTTTTATCCGCTAGGTGGCGCTATAATGCCTTAAACCAAGGACTAGTACCGGCACCCGACTCGGAATCTGAACATCGGAATTAAATAGTGAAACTCATATATGTTGTAGAACTATTCATTCTGAACAAAAAACGTTCTTTGACTTAATACATTAGACGCACGGTTATGCCTAAAAAGATAACCCCGCGGAAGATGTCCCTTTTTTCACCATAAATTGTGAGGGTACCATTTTCTGGAATTAATTGTAACGGGACCAGAAGGGCTGGAACCGAGTCCGACTTGGTATCTATGACCCAAGAAAGCATATACATATATGTATGTTTATGTCAATAACTTTTAAACCACATGATCGATTTCAAATAGCGATACCTCTATCGATAGAACTTCCCAAACCCTGACGAATACAGCTAAGTTCTTTAAGTTCGGATGAATCATGGGTGAAAAGATATTTCCATGAACATAAACATGCAATTTTGGTCAGATATACCATTTTCAAAGATCTATTGGGCCTACAGTTGAAAAGCCAACGTTAAAAGACTTAGTGATCCGCACCGTTCCGATGTCAATCTACTAAACAAAAGTTATTTCAGATGTTTATTTACATAGGTTATGTCAGGGTAGCCATTTGAATTAAGGAAAAACAGCAAATAACTTGGCCATTTTGCATGGAGCCTATGGGAGAAAAATGAGGATACATGCGCCATCAGGAATATCTGAAAAACGACTTAAGTTATCGACCTAATTTCTTTTGTGGCATACCATTTGTATGTTTACGCTTTAGTAGACTCTCATTTTAGGTCTCTGCCCCAAGGGATCAGGTCAGGACGCGGATTTGAAATGTGCTTGCACAAGAAGTATCACTTGTGCAGATTTTGGACGTCTTGGCGGAAGAAGTCCCCGGCAGGCTTGAGTACGGTGTCCCTGTGATTGTGCGAATGAAGTCCAGTGCAGGTTGTGTACAAAGTCCATTTGCGGTTTGAGTTCTTAGTTTTGTGGAGGGAGTCCAGGTGCGGATTGTAGGCTTTGAGGATTGAGGTCTTCGTTTTGTGGAGGGAGTCCAGGTGCGGATTGTGTCACTGCTTACGAGAATAAGTCCCGGGCAGTGGTGGCACAAAGTCCATTTGCGGTTTGAGTTCTTATTTTGTGGAGGGAGTCCAGGTGGGGATTGTAGGCTTTGAGGATTGAGGTCTTCGTTTTGTGGAGGGAGTCCAGGTGCGGATTGTGGGCTTTGATGATTGAGGTCTTCGTTTTGTGGATGGAGTCTATGGGCGGATTGTGTCTGTTTACGAGAATAAGTCCCGGGCAGTGGTGGCACAGAGTCCATTTGCTTTTTCAGTTCTTAGTTTTGTGGAGGGAGTCCAGGTGCGGATTGGGGCTTTGAGGATTGAGGTCTTCGTTTTGTGGAGCGAGTCCCATGATGAGTTGAGTTCGGAGTCTTGAAAACGCTGCAAGAATGTAGAGACAAACAACAAAAATCGCCTACACGTTGGCCGACAATGTTTTTGAGCAACAACCTATAGGCAATCAAAAACATTATCGTTCACCTTTGCACCGCGATGAGGTCCGTAGGCATGGCAAAGGACCACCCCGCTAATAATGTCGTCTTGTTTTGTGTTCTTCTATTTGTGTCGTCCGTCCGTCCGTCCGTCCGTCTGCACCACTGTCTGTCAGGTAGTCGTATCTTTTTTTGTTTTGTTTTCATCTACTTTTGTCGTTCGTCCGTCTTCACCACAGTCTATGTTTTGTTGGTTTTTATCTACTTTTGTCGGTCGTTCGTCCGTCCGTCCGTCGGCTGCACTATCTGTAAGTAAGCCTATCTGGTCTTCTTGCGAAGCAGCTGCTTTATTATAGTTTTCACCTTGTCGGCCACTTGCACTTCGGTAAAGCCTATAAAATGAGACATGCGTTCGCGAACCATGGCGACTGGGGGTTTCTTCGCAGTTTGGGCACCTGTTGCATCACGGATGAAGTCCGCAAACAGATCCCTGCAGCGCTGGTCCACGTCGACCGGTATCGGTTGTCGTCGTCGTAGTTCTCCTTTCTCAGGTGTGTCCGTCGGTTTTGCGGATTTGCTCGCCTTTCCCTTGCCCGTTTTTCCCTTGCCTGTTGGGTTAGGGCTAAGGTTGGGCTGGACCATGGGAGCACGCTCTTTCAGGAGTAAGTGGGCTCGTTCGTCGGGGCGGCGCTCTGGGTCCCATTCGAGGCCAAAGTTAACAGCGACGGAGCCAACTATCAGTTGAATCAGTATGATGATCTGACTGGCGTCGTTAATGGTACCCTCCAGGTCGAAGACGTTACAAATATAATCTCTAAGGTTCATGTTGTACAGATCCATGACTCGGTCGCTGAAGCACAAATAGATGGCGTTGTAGGAGTGACGATCTGCAAAGTTGAAAAAGCCATTTGGCTGACTTGCCTCTGTTGGTGTGATCTTTGGACCAATTTTGCTATGTCCAGCTTACCCATCAACAGGCGCAGAATGTCGCTGAATGCGTCCTCGTCGAGGAAAGCGATGTTTGGAAAGCTAAACAGTGGGCCCACCACATCACTTCCATCTAAATTTGTATCCTGTGTATCGGCCACCGGAACCGGAGACTGCTCCTCTCTCATCGGCACTGGGTCAGAGTTGTCGAAGTCCATTCGTTATCCATTCGTCCATTCGTTGTCGTCATATGGCATGGACTCTGGCGAATTCGGCAACGTGCAACGTGGACAAGGCAGGCTGAACTCCGCGAATGCGTATATGTGACCGTCCAGTCGTCGTCGTCGTCGTCGTCATCGTCGTCGTTGTATAACATGGACTCTGGGATGTCGTCCAGGTTTAGATTTTGAAGGTCCTGAGGTGTCATGAAATGAACAAAATTCGCCTACACGTTGGCCGATAATGTTTTTGAGCAACAACCTATAGGCAATCAAAAACATTATCGTTCACCATTGCACCGCGATGAGGTCCGTAGGCATGGCAAAGGAACCCACCCACCCTATATTTTTTTTTTTTTTTTTTTATCTTTTTTTTTGTGTGTTTTTCTTGTTGTTGTTTTTTTCACATCTTTTGTTCATATATTTTTTTTGTATTTCTTTTATTTTTATTTTTTTTATTTTTTATTTTTATTTTTTTTTTTGTCTTTTTTTTTGTCTTTTTTTTCATATTCATTTGTCGGTCGTTCGTCCGTCCGTCCGTCCGTCGGCTGCACTGTCTGTAAGTAAGCCTATCTGGTCTTCTAGTGAAGCAGCTGCCTTATTATAGTTTTCACCTTGTCGGCCACTTGCACTTCGGTAAAGCCTATAAAATGAGACATGCGTTCGCGAACCATGGCGACTGGGGGTTTCTTCGCAGTTTGGGCACCTGCTGCATCACGGATGAAGTCCGCAAACAGATCCCTGCAGCGCTGGTCCACGTCGACCGGTATCGGTTGATGTCGTCGTTCTTCTCCTTTCTCAGGTGTGGCCGTCGGTTCTGCGGATTTGCTCGCCTTTTCCTTGCCCGTTTTCCCTTGCCTGTTGGGTTAGGGCTAAGTTTAGGCAGGACCTTGGGAGCACGTTCTTTCAGGAGTAAGTGGGCTCGTTCATCGGGGCGGCGCTCTGGGTCCCATTCGAAGCCAAAGTTAACAGCGACGGAGCCAACTATCAGTTGAATCAGTATGAGGATCTGACTGGCGTCGTTAATGGTACCCTCCAGGTCGAAGATGTTACAAATATAATCTCTAAGGTTCATGTTGTACAGATCCATGACTCGGTTGCTGAAGCACAAATAGATGGAAGCGTAGGAGTGACGATCTGCAAAGTTGAAAAAGCCGTTTGGCTGACTTGCCTGTTCATGTGATCTTTGGACCAATTTTGCTATATCCAGCTTACCCATCAACAGGCGCAGAATGTCGCTGAATGCGTCCTCGTCGAGGAAAGCGATGTTTGGAAAGCTAAACAGTGGGCCCACCACATCACTTCCATCTAAACTTGTATCCTGTGTATCGGCCACCGGAACCGGAGACTGCTCCTCTCTCATCGGCACTGGGTCAGAGTTGTCGAAGTCCATCCGTTGTCCATTCGTCCATTCGTTGTCGTCATATGGCATTGACTCTGGCGAATTCAGCAACGTGGACTGGCTCGACAACACAAGTGTTGTTTCCTGTGCCGTTTGATTCGTCGGCGGCGGCACCTCCTCCGCTACATCTGTCTGCTGTATGACCGGCGTCTGCGGTTGATCTCCAGTGGAGGTCGGTAGTTCTGCAGTGGAAGTGGAAGGCGCACTGGATAAAACGACCGGGTTTCTCTTTCGGGGCCTCACCACCAAATGTCGCTGATGTTTAGCTTGCCCGAGGTCCCGTAGCGTTTTCCTGGCAGCAATGGAAGCGCCTATAGTCTGGGAACCCGTGTAGAATTTGCTCTGGATCTTTTCGCTGTGTTTCAGCTGTTGTCTTGTCATCGGCAGCAGGGAAGGGTCCTCGTTCGCTACCTGTATTGTTATAGACTTGCGGTTCAAAGTCATGTTCATAGCGCCAAACTTTGCGAGCATTCCGCTCCTTTGCCACACGTTCCTCACCTTTGCACAAAATGATGAAGTGGTTTCCATTGGTGACATGTCGTCGTTCCGGCAAAGGAGGTCCTCGTCTTGGAGTGCACGGCTCCGCAGGTAGCGAACGAGGTTTCGAACAACGGCAAACTCATCCTCACTCAGGGGAAGGGGCTGCGGTACTGTGTAAGAACTTGTCTTGTGCTATATGGCAATGACAGTGTACATGTTTTCACCATCCATACGTGTGACGTGCGCCCGCTCTATGTCTCCGATGGTCAGGTGCTGTATTGCCGAGATTCGGGCAAATGTGTGAAGCCCCAAAAGCAGGATAGAGACATCCCGTAGATCACGGTGGTAGTTCCCGACATATGTCTGGTGGGCCTCGACGCCTCGCAGGTTGTTTACCATGTCACAATTGGCAAAGCTTCGTCTCGCCTCTGGCGGAAGGTAGTGCAAGTCCTCGATATCGAAGCCCCTGGTCATACGTTCTTGTCTCGACCGTTTCTTTATTCCATTCCTGCACCTGCGCAGGTGCTCCAAGACACGCTCAAGTCCGCGAATGCGTATATGGACATGTAAACAAAACGACAGAAAGTGGGAGAAATAGTTCAGGTGAGTCGCCACCGTCGACGCCGTCAGATTGAAAGGCGGTTTCAACTTAACATCTAAGTACGCCTCCAGTATTTCAGGTCTAAATACATCTCTGATGTTGTCTTCGCCGCTGAAGTGTATTAGATCGTCTACACGTCGAGCCATCTGTCGAGCGTCTTTTTCTGTTTTCCCCCCTCCAGGAATAGTCTGTAACCAATGGTAGAACCTCCTCATTTCAGGCCCTGAAAACAGAAACAAAGGGGGCATGAGGACAACATCTCAGTAAGTCGTATTCATACATACATACATACATACATACATACATACCGACCGGAATTGAGTATGAAGTCCGTATGCGGATACCTATATACATACATACATATATATATACATACATTCATTGGGAGAAACTGTGTCTCCGCAAGTCTGCACTGTGCCTCCATCCGCATGCATAGCATTTGACATTCAGTATAAGTACTGTCGACTTGACCAGGTTGCAAACTGCGTTGAAACCGTAAGGTTTCCATTTGCATAAGAGATAACCGTTGGCCGCAAACTTCGTTGTCACCGAGCTGTATCCGTTTGCGACCCACTGGTTACCTGACCAAATCAAGTCATTTGTACAGCAGAAGTAACACATGCATACCTACATACATACATACATACATACATACATACATACATGCATACACATACCTACATACATACCTACATACATACTTAACTACATACCTACCTGCATACCTACATACATACATACATACATACATACATATATGCATACATTCATTGGGAGAAACTGTGTCTCCGCAAGTCTGCACTTTGCCTCCATCCGCATGCATAGGATTTGACATTCAGTATAAGTACTGTCGACTTGACCAGGTTGCAAACTGCGTTGACACCGTAAGGTTTCCATTTGCATAAGAGATAACCGTTGGCCGCAAACTTCGTTGTCACCGAGCTGTATCCGTTTGCGACCCACTGGTTACCTGACCAAATCAAGTCATTTGTACAGCAGAAGTAACACATGCATACCTACCTACATACATACATACATACATACATACATGCATACAAATACCTACATACATACCTACATACATACTAAACTACATACCTACCTGCATACCTACATACATACATACATACATATATGCATACATTCATTGGGAGAAACTGTGTCTCCACTGACCGCAAGTCTGCACTGTGCCTCCATCCGCATGCATAGGATTTGACATTCAGTATAAGTACTGTCGGATTGACCAGGTTGCAAACTGCGTTGACACCGTAAGGTTTCCATTTGCATAAGAGATAACCGTTGGCCGCAAACTTCGTTGTCACCGAGCTGTATCCGTTTGCGACCCACTGGTTACCTTACCAAATCAAGTCATTTGTACAGCAGAAGTAACACATGCATGCCTACCTACATAAATACCTACATACATACATACATACATACATACATACATGCATACAAATACCTACATACATACCTACATACATACTTAACTACATACCTACCTGCATACCTACATACCTACATACATACATATATGCATACATTCATTGGGAGAAACTGTGTCTCCACTGACCGCAAGTCTGCACTGTGCCTCCATCCGCATGCATAGGATTTGACATTCAGTATAAGTACTGTCGACTTGACCAGGTTGCAAACTGCGTTGACACCGTAAGGTTTCCATTTGCATAAGAGATAACCGTTGGCCGCAAACTTCGTTGTCACCGAGCTGTATCCGTTTGCGACCCACTAGTTACCGGACCAAATCAAGTAATTTGTACAGCAGAAGTAACACATGCAAATATACCTACATACATACATACATACATACATACATGCATACGTACATGCATACACATACCTACATACATACCTACGTACATACTTAACTACATACCTACTTGCACACCTACATACATACATACATACTTACATACATATATATATGCATACATTCATTGGGAGAAACTGTGTCTCCACTGACCGCATGTCTGCACTGTGCCTCCATCCGTATGCATAGGATTTGACATTCAGTATAAGTAATGTCGACTTGACCAGGTTGCAAACTGCGTTGACACCGTAAGATTTCCATTTGAATAAGAGATAACCGTTGGCCGCAAACTTCGTTGTCACCGAGCTGTATCCGTTTGCGACCCACCGGTTACCTGAACAAATCAAGTCATTTGTACAGCAGGAGTAACACATGCATACCTACCTACATACATACATACATACATGCATACAAATACCTACATACATACCTACATACATACTTAACTACATACCTACCTGCATACCTACATACATACATACATACATATATGCATACATTCATTGGGAGAAACTGTGTCTCCACTGACCGCATGTCTGCACTGCGCCTCCATCCGCATGCATAGGATTTGACATTCAGTATAAGTACTGTCGACTTGACCAGGTTGCAAACTGCGTTGACACCGTAAGGTTTCCATTTGCATAAGAGATAACCGTTGGCACCGAGCTGTATCCGTTTGCGACCCACTGGTTACCTGACCAAATCAAGTCATTTGTACAGCAGAAGTAACACATGCATACCTACCTACATACATACCTACATACATACATACATACATACATACATGCATACAAATACCTACATACATACCTACATACATACTTAACTACATACCTACCTGCATACCTACATACATACATACATACATATATGCATACATTCATTGGGAGAAAGTGTGTCTCCACTGACCGCAAGTCTGCACTGTGCCTCCATCCGCATGCATAGGATTTGACATTCAGTATAAGTACTGTCGACTTGACCAGGTTGCAAACTGCGTTGACACCGTAAGTTTTCCATTTGCATAAGAGATAACCGTTGGCCGCAAACTTCGTTGTCACCGAGCTGTATCCGTTTGCGATCCACTGGTTACCTGACCAAATCAAGTCATTTGTACAGCAGAAGTAACACATGCATACCTACATACATACATACATACATACATACATACATACATACGTACATGCATACACATACCTACATACATACCTACATACATACTTAACTACATACCTACCTGCATACCTACATACATACATACATACATACATACTTACATACATATATGCATACATTCATTGGGAGAAACTGTGTCTCCACTGACCGCAAGTCTGCACTGTGTCTCCATCCGCATGCATAGGATTTGACATTCAGTATAAGTACTGTCGACTTGACCAGGTTGCAAACTGCGTTGACACCGTAAGGTTTCCATTTGCATAAGAGATAACCGTTGGCCGCAAACTTCGTTGTCACCGAGCTGTATCCGTTTGCGACCCACTGGTTACCTGACCAAATCAAGTAATTTGTACAGCAGAATTAACACATACATACCTACCTACATACATACATACATGCATACATATATCTACATACATACCTACCTACATACCTACCTACATACAAACATACAAACATACATGCAATAAATAGATACAACTTACGCAATGTCCGGATTCCTTCTTGGTCTCTCGGTTGTCTTACCATGTACTCGCTGGTCTGGGTACTGGTACAGGGCTGGTGGATCTCGAAGCGGCGACTGGTTGTATCGGCTTTACTGGTGGTATCGGCTCTACTGGTCGTATCGGCCGGTAGGCCCTCCTCAGCGAGAAATAGCCCTTGTATTGTGCTGTACCAGCCTTTATCTTGTGTACAATCCCCATATGTTTTGCCAGCTCCCCCACAATGGCCACGCACCCTGCAACTGGGCAATGGTATAGCTGTCTTCTGTCACCTGCTGTTTTGGCCGTCGGCCGGTGGGCTATGTTTGACAGTAGGCGTGCCCGTGACGCGTCGAGTTTGTGTATTGTGCGAATGTGGCACGCGACCTTCTTTATATACTTCAGGCAAATTGGACATTGCGTTGGCTGTCTAACGATCTGAAAAGAAACAAATTAAAACATTTGTTATGTATATATATATGCGTTCAGTTTAAAAGATACGTCTATATACAAGTACTGGAGCAGCCCTAAATATGTTTTAAAATTATCTACTTACTACATTCTAAATAATAATATTAAACATAAAACATGTACACATACATAAATATACATATACATACCTTTCTTGGTATCGGCCGTAGCGGGATTACGTCAGCTGGCTGCTTCTGCTGTTGTTGCCGTTCTTCTTGTGGCTGCTGCTTCTGCCGTTGCTGCTGCTCGTCTTGAAGGGCGATGTTTGTAGAGCTGCTGTCATTGCCGGTTGTTACTGGAGGCTGCTTTACATGCTGTTGTTGTTGCTGCTGCTGCTGCTGCTGCTGCTGCTGCTGCTGCTGCTGCTCGTCTTCAGAGGTGCTGCTATCACTGCTGTTGCTGCTGCTGCTGCTGCCACTATCATTGCTGGTTGTTACTGGAGGCTGCTTTACATGTTGTTGTTGTTGGTGCTGCTGCTGCTGCTGCTGCTCGTCTTCAGAGGTGCTGCTATCACTGCTGTTGCTGCTGCTGCTGCCACTGTCATTGCCGGTTGTTACTGGAGGCTGCTTTACATGTTGTTGTTGTTGCTGCTGCTGCTGCTACTGCTGCTCGTCTTCAGAGGTGCTGCTATCACTGCTGTTGCTGCTGCTGCTGCTGCCACTGTCATTGCCGGTTGTTACTGGAGGCTGCTTTACATGTTGTTGCTGCTGCTGCTCGTCTTCAGAGGTATTGCTATCACTGCTGTTGCTGCTGCTGCTGCTGCCACTGTCATTGCCGGTTGTTACTGGAGGCTGCTTTACATGTTGTTGCTGCTGCTGCTCGTCTTCAGAGTCGCTGCTATCACTACTGCTGTTGCTACTGTCATTGCCGGTTGTTACTGGAGGCTGGTTTACATGTTGTTGTTGTTGCTGCTGCTGCTGCTGCTGCTGCTCATCTTCAGAGGCGCTTCTGCTGCTGCTGCTGATGCTAATGTAGCGGTGTTTCGCCGCCTTCGATGCGCTGCTGTGCTTGGTGGTGGTGGTGGTGCTGCTGCTGCTGCTGCTGAAGACGTCGTCGTGTCGTGATTGTTTGGCCCGCGTGGGCTGCGATGGTGGGATGCTGCTGCTGCTGCTGCTGCTACCGTTGCCACCACTGCGTCGTCTCTTGCGAGCTGTGTGAACAGTCTGAAAAGAAATAAATTATAATATTTGTTAAAAATATATGCGTTTAGTGGAAATGAAATGTGTTTATACAAGAACAGGGTATGTTTTATACAAGCACAGGGGCGGGTTAACAGTATTTACCTACTACGTTACGGAAAAAAATAATTCTAAAGCAAATTCATACAAGTACTGCTTCTATCTAATACCGATATAGCTAAACTAATTACATTCTAAATACTACAATAATAATAACGAAAAATACATACTGGTTCGACTGTGGTGTATATAGGAGTCGCAGTATAAGTATACTCCATTGGTTCGCGGTATATAAAATACTATATTAATAAAATAATTAATAGATGTTTATAGGTGTTGCCTCTTCGAGATCTTCAGCGGGTATGAGCAACACTGCGGCAGTCCGGCCTTTTATAGGCAGACAGTCCATGACGTCACGGAGGACGTCCTTCAACCGGTAAATTTACTCCTTTCGGAGTCTGTAGTTTCCGAATTTACGATCCGATTTCCATGAATGAGAACTCATTTTGCAGGATTTAACGAGTCTCATCGAATGGTGTAAAAATATTAAACAGAAAACATATCGTACCCATTTTGTTTTTGTTTCTAAGCAACAAAAAACAGGAGGAGGCCGCCTCTTGAGTTCATCAAATCATCGGTATTACGTGTAATATCTTTTGCAATTTTGAGGTGAGAACTATACATTATACATCAACGGGTAGAACTTTTCAAATGCTAGCGAATGGTGTAAAACTTAATAATATATGTTATATCGTACCCATTTTTTTTTCGTCGATAAGCGAGAGATTTTTCGAGAAAAAAATGCGGACTGGGGTTCGTCGTTTCACGTTCATTTTTGTGATATCTTTCGTATCTTTCGTAATGTCAAAGTTATAACTCTACATTTTAAATCAATGTGTAGAACTTTTCAAACCCTATCGAATGTTAACTTGTTAATATATGTTATATTGTACCCATTTTTTTTCGCCAAAACATAAAAGTCCAAACAAGGAAAAATGCGGTTTGAGTCCCGCCGTAATTTTACTGCAATTCGCCGTATTGCATGCAATATCTTTCTCAATTTTTAAGTTATATCTACATATTATACCTCAATTTGTAGAACGTTTCAATACTTCGCGAATGGTGTACAAAGGTTTAATATAGGTTATATGGTACCCATTTTCTTTTGCCGATAACCAACACAGACTGTCAGAAAAACGGCGTTTTAAAACTGCAATTCGCCGTATTGCATGCAATATCTTCCCCAATTTTTACGTTATATCTACAAATCATACCTCAATTTGTAGAACCTTTCAATAACTCGCAAATGGCGTACAAAGTTTTAATATAGGTTATATGATACCCATTTTTTTTTTGCCGATAACCAATACAGACTGCTAGAAAAACGGCGTTTTGAGTCCAGTCGAAAGTGCAATTCGCCGTATTGCATGCAATATCTTCCCCAATTTTTAAGTAATATCTACGAATTATACCTCAATTTGTAGAACGTTTCAATACCTCGCGAACGGTGTATATAGTTTTAATATAGGTTATATGGTACTTATTTTTTTTTGCCGATAACCAACACAGACTGTCAGAAAAACGGCGTTTTAAAACTGCAATTCGCCGTATTGCATGCAATATCTTCCCCAATTGTTATGTTATATCTACTAATCATACCTCAATTTGTAGAACGTTTCAATACCTCTCGAATGGTGTACAAAGTTTTAATATAGGTTATATGGTACTTATTTTTTTTTGCCGATAACCAAAACAGACTGCTAGAAAAACGTCGTTTTCAGTCCAGTCGAAAGTGCAATTCGCCGTATTGCATGCAATATTTTCCCCAATTTTTAAGTTATATCTACGAATCATACCTCAATTTGTAGAACGTTTCAATACCTCGCGAATGGTGTACAAAGTTTTAGTATAGGTTATATGGTACTTATTTTTTTTTGCATATAACCAATACAGACTGCTAGAAAAACGGCGTTTTTAGTCCAGTCGAAAGTGCAATTCGCCGTATTGCATGCAATATCTTCCCCAATTTTAAAGTTATATCTACGAATCATACCTCAGTTTGTAGAACGTTTCAATACCTCGAGAACGGTGTATATAATTTTAATATAAGTTATATGGTACTTATTTTAATTATGCCGATAACCAACACAGACTGTCAGAAAAACGGCGTTTTAAAACTGCAATTCGCCGTATTGCATGCAATATCTTCCCCAATTCGTACGTTATATCTACAAATCATACCTCAATTTGTAGAACGTTTCAATACCTCTCGAATGGTGTACAAAGTTTTAATATCGGTGATATGGTACCTATTTTTTTTTGCATACACTCCAGACATCATCATCGTAGTGTGGCAATTTCTTACTGAACAGCAAGAATAGGGCCACTGCTTTTACTGTTCACGAGTGACTTCATGTCTACCCTCTAGCATACACTCCAGACATCATCATCGTAGTGTGGCAATCTCTTACTGAACAGCAGGAATAGGGCCACTGCTTTTACTGTTCACGAGTGACTTCACTGATACCCTCTAGCATACACTCCAGACATCACCATCATAGTGTGGCCACCTCTTACTGAACAGCAGGAATAGGGCCACTGCCTTAACTATTCACGAGTGACTTCACCACTTACCTCTAGCGTACACTCCAGACATCATCAACGTAGTGTGGCAATCTCTTACTGAAAAGCAGGAATAGGACCACTGCTTATCCAGGCAGAGAGGTCAAGTCCCCATGAATTCATGCCGATTGTGTCATACTTGCCATGTTTATTAACGGTCTTCATCATCATCCCTGTATTGTTTCAGGTGCTACTTGTGTGGTGGAGTTCGAATCCCACTCGAAGCTCGACTTGTAAGCGCGGAAGTGTCGATTCTTACGGATGACGGGAGGTGAACAGTACTGGTTCTACCCAGGAAAAGTGGGTGTTCTGCCTCCACCACAAAAAATCGACCGTCATGTATAACATTACATGTGTTGAAAATGACGTGAAACATCATACAAACAAACAAACAAAATTATGTGGTGGCAGAAAACAACAACCGCAGCTGTTTACAGTAGAATTTGCCGCAACTCTGCAGTTCTGCAGGTGAGAAGTTTCTAGGCCCATTCTGCATATGATTATCTAGCTGTAGGTGGAGAGTGGGCCTGGAATGTTCATTCTGTTGGCGCCATATAACCTTTTTATGTTGGTGTGCCGTAAAACTCAAATTTAACTCAACTCTCTTACTAAACTGAGATTGTTTGCATTATATAACTAGTGATGGGCAGTTTCATCCGATCATAATCGGCCAGTATGAAGTATAACACGTGCACGTTAACCCATGCTTCAGGTCTTGACCATTACATAGGCAATTTTGTCATGTATAATAATCATACATAATAATGATACATGGATTCCCATATGATAATCATATGTTTTTTATATAAAAGGAGACACATACAATTCTCATATAAAACGTTTCATGAAATTTATATTTGAGAATAACATTTTGAATTTAATTGGATTTTAAGGCGCACCAACATATGAAAGGTTATATTGTGCCTAACAGGAATGAACGTGCCAGGCTCATCATCCATTTATATCAGGATAACGTTTGGAGAATGGGCCTAGAACCTTCTTTTTAATACCTGCAGAACTGCAGAGTTGCTGTAAATTTTATAGTAGACACTCCATTTACGATGGAGACATAATTGCGTACGCGGTGTCCTGATAAAGACCTTGAATGAGCATGTAAAAAATGACAAAATGAATAGGAATGTGGTGGTGTCCTACCCCTCTGCATGTGAAAGTATGTTAGTGATATTGCAGTGGTTGTATTCTACCCACGGGCCCCGGCAACCACATAGGGGAGAATAAATTCATGAACATTTCGTTTTTGAAATACATAATTTCATATAATTTTCACAAAACAAAATATTTGTCAAATTGTGTGGTTCTCGTATAATACTTTAGTTTATTATATACTTTACAGTGAAATAGTGGATTTTATGATTAAAATGAAACCTTATATTTTCATTGTTTATATTTCGCATGTGAAATGGCGAACATGACGTAATGCTGCTGTTGAAGTTAGTGACGTCATTGTTTTGGCGCATTATTTTTTACTGCATAAGTTTCAAGGTTGTGAGTATATAATAAAAATAATATTTTGGGGTTATCGTGAATATAGGATTTATTTTCATTTCGAAGTAGAAGACTCAAATATTTTCACTTGTGCTAAAGCACTCATGAAAATATAAATTTTCTCACTTGTCGATGAAAATAAATCCTATATTCGCTCAAAACAAATGGGCCCGTTTTCCATATTTTATCTTGATGTAAATGGAGGTTGAGCCTGGCATGTTCATTCCTGTTATTCGCCATATAACCTTTCATGTGTTGGTGCGCCGTAAAACCCAATTCAATTCAATTCATTCCTGTCTTGTTACTTATGCCAGTGTTATTGTTATTGTAATCAGCAGAATGACTGTAATTGATATAAGTGTTATTTGTATATACACTTCTCAAAACTGCTAACTACACCGCTCACGTTTTGGGTTATATATATCGATGGGTTGAATGTTTTTCAATAAAATAAAAAGGAAATACCAATTCAATCATTTTTACATCATTTCATTTTATTTTTTTCATGGGCAATGCTAGAACTAAACCACAATAAGCAATTACAAACGACCCATGTAAACACATAAGTCACACTTTTCCCATATCTACATGTAGATATGGGAAAAGTGTGACTTTAGTGTTTACATGGGTCGTTTGTAATTGCTTATTGTGGTTTAGTTCTAGCATTGCCCATGAAAAAAATAAAATGAAATGATGTAAAAATGATTGAATTGGTATTTCCTTTTTATTTTATTGAAAAACATTCAACCCATCGATATATATAACCCAAAACGTGAGCGGTGTAGTTAGCAGTTTTGAGAAGTGTATGTCATCTTCACATTTGGTTACGGGGCAAAGAATAGGGCCACTGCAGATCCCGTTGGAGGGAAAGGCAAAGGAGTAGAACCCCCTAAATTTATGTTCATTTTATCATTTTTTGTTCATGCTCATTAAAGGTCTTCATCAAGACCCTTGCATTGTTTCAGGTGCCATCTCGCTCATATCACTAGAGCAGTGGCAGAAAAACTATAACTTGGCTCCAGCGTAAATGGAGTGTCTACAGTAGAATTTGCAGCAACTATGCAGTTCAGGGTGAGAAGGTTCTAGGCCCGTTCTCCATATTGTATCTCGATGTACATGGAGGATGAGCTGGCATGTTCATTCCTGTTAGGCGCCATATAACCTTTCATGTGTTGGTGTGCCTTAAAACCCCAATTCAATTCAATTTACAAGATCATTTCCTTACTGTTGTCTAAGGAAAATCATGTTTATCATTAATTAAAGTGCATTTTTACATCTCCGGGAAAGTGGTGTTTATTTTTATTTTCAGCATTACTTAGAGTGCATTTTTGTTGTGCCTGCATAGCATGGCAGACACTTAGGGATCTCTTTGTCCGTTGTAGTCGTCATCTGTTGTCGTCCGTCCTCACACTTTAACCTGCAGCCTAACCTAGTCCATAACTTGAAAAGTATTTGACATCTTCATCTTAACCCAAGGAATACATTTCAGGTCCAGATCGACTCTATATTTTGTCCCGATCCCAACCTTTTTTTCAGTTTCAAAAAAGAAAAAGAAAAAGAAAAAATCGCGATTGTGCCGAGATGATGACATTGTTTTCATTCTGTATTCGTCAATGCTTTAGTCCGAAGGAAATACTGCGATCTCGGATGTTATGCTTGTTTTTACCTGGCAATGGCTGCCGCAGCATACACAGCAAGGCTTATGTCCTTCAAGGCCGCTAAATGCGACCATCAAGAGGCCAGGAGTTATTTTAGCTGTATTTCTATCGACAAATTGGTGGCCGATATTATCGGGGAGGTTCATCTTTCATATAAAGGCTACAATATTACTGTCACCGGCTCTGTATGCATTTTTCCTAGCAACACAATAAAAAAAATGTCAAATGTATTCTTCGGCTCACACAACAAATGTTTATAAAATTGAAATAATTAAAAGTAAAAAAAACAAGTAATTTTATTTCATTGTATGTTTTACAATGTTGATGATTTCCTGATTTCTTGTCTCATACGTGCCTACTTCCAGTTTTAGGATAGCTACATAGAGAGCTGTGTTTACTTTTATGTATGTTGCATGTTTTATTAAAACACTATTCAAAACAAATGCATGTTTGTTCTGTGTGGTTGCTGGGGTAGAATACAACCACTGCAAATCCCGCTAGAGGCAGAGGGGTAGGACCCACGTTCATGTTCATTTTATCATTTTTTATCATGCTCATTTAAGGTCATGACTGCGTATGCAAATGTGGAAACGTGGCTCCATCGGAACTGGAGTATCTACTATAGAATAGCAACTCTGCAGTTCTGCAGGTTAGAAGGTTCTAGGCCCATTCTCCATATTTTATCTTGATGTAAATGGAGGAGGAGCATGGCATGTTCATTCCTGTTAGGCGCCATATAACCTTGTGTTTCATGTGTTGGTGCGCCGTAAAACCCAATTCAATTCAATGTTTGTTCTGCTCTGTGACGTTTCTTTCCCATCTTCATGTGATGAGTTCAAAGTCCATTTTGGAGCAATTTTAAATTATATATATTAATATATACATCCTTGAGGCCCTCAAAATCAGAGTTTAGAATTATGTTTTCTGGTTGTAATTTTTACCTTTATTTAGTAAAAAAAAAGAAAGAAAAAGAAAATCGAACTACTTACCCTATTTTTTTTTTGAGCAGAAGACCTGAGACACGACTATTTTTTTTCTTGGCCTAACCTACCTTGGGATGTTTCAGAACAGGGGCATAGTAGTCTGCTCTTCTGCTGCAAACAGAAGAATTGTGGGATTGTGTCACGTACTAATTTACTAACGAAGCATCAAGGCATGAACCTGTCTATATAAGGATCTGTGATCACAGAACATGCATTCCAGATCTTGATTTTTCATATCACTAGAGCAGTGGCAGAAAAACTATAACTTGGCTCCAGCGTAAATGGAGTGTCTACAATAGATTCACCAAGTTTTGTCAAATAACTTTTTTTTGTAGGAGTGTTATAAAGCCATGACACCTTGTCGATTTCATTGACTGATAAAAATACAGGATTACGAAACTTGACAAGGCACTTCCATTATTCGTACCATATGAAGAAGACTGAAACGATACATATAGGCAGCTACATTATTACTTGTCAGTTATGTGCCATTTTTGGAGTAAAATATAAATAGAATCTTACATTCGTGTCTTGGGAATATTGAATTTATTAAACTCGGACAATTTGTTTTTATCAAACTTGTTTAATAAATTCAATATTAAACAGACACTCGTGTAAGCTCCTCTATGAACCTGTGTCTGTCTAGATCAGTGAACATTTTGGGGAGCATATAGTCCCTGCGACCGTCCGTATATCTTGTCAGGATTATATTTTCAAAAGTACTTGTAGGACTGAAATGAAACTTACCTCAATGATAGAGGGCACTGAGAGGTAACTCAATGATAGAGGGCTATGAAAGGTAACTCAATGATAGAGGGCACTGAGAAGTAACTCAGTGATAGAGGGCACTGAGAGGTAACTCAATGATAGAGGGCACTGAGAAGTAACTCAATGATAGAGGGCACTGAGAGGTAACTTAATGATAGAGGGCACTGAGAGGAAGTGCAGAGTTCAAGAACCATATCTTCATTTAAATAACAGTTATTGTCCATTGTAACTTTATTCTTATTGTTCATGTCAAGAGCATAACTTGAACATTACAAATGGGACTTGAATGAATCTTCTTCACATAGAGTCAATTGAGAGGACAGAGCACAAGAACCATAACTCTAACTTACTCCAGCTTGAATGAATACAGAATTATCCCCTCTCTTTATACACTGAAATTTAATTAAAAATACCATGTTTATCGCACATTGGTATTCTGACAGCACTTCTTTCTTGCTTTTGACCTAGGTCTAAAGAAAATCACTCATATACTATTATAACACACAGACCAACATCATAAGTCTATTATTATACCCCCGCTTTCACAAAGTGAAGTGGGGTCTATATATACCCCCGCTTTCACAAAGTAGCATCCTGTTATTACTTGCATTCCTCAAACAGTTTTGAATGGGTTGTTCCCAGACTTCATATACACATAACAACTAATCACTGAGAGCTGGGGTATTCATCACCTTCAGTGAGAGTTCTAGTTAAGGATATTTTCACTTTAACTTTATGTCCACTGATAAAACATTGTTTACACAAAGCATCCATTTCAGGGAGCCTCCACTGTTATTTGATATCACTTTTGATTGTTTACTGTGTGTAGTTTATGTAGATCTCCAATTTATCATGTTTTGATGGGAATGTAGAAAATTAAATATTTATATCAATTATGTGTGTTCAAATCTTCATACAGATATTTGTGGAGCGGATGAGGACAACACGTATCTGCGGTTTATGTCATATGTAAATGTTGACTACTTTTATCTTTTTTTCTTTTGTCACTTTCTACACGTTATAGCTGATGAAAAGCAAGCAAACACTTTATATTTTTAGTTTTAGTGATAAAAAAATAGTTATTAATTAATATGAAATATAGACAGTCATGTGGTCTCACACTGACATGTTCCATTGTATAATCCCCGTGTGGTTGCATGTGCCATCTTGCTCAAATCACTAGAGCAGTGGCAGAAAAACAATAAACGTGGCTCCAGCATAAATGGAGTGTCTACAGTAGAATTTGCAGTAACTCTGCAGTTCAGCAGGTGAGAAGGTTCTAGGCCCGTTATCCATATTTTATCTCTATGTACATGGAGGATGAACCTGGCATGTTCATTCCTGTTAGGTGCCATATAACCTTGCATGTGTTTGTGCGCCTTAAAACACCAATTCAGTTCAATTCCACTGTATAATACACCAGGGCCCCGTTCTATAAAACAACTTATGACAATTTTGATCACAAGTAATTTTTTTAAATGCTTTACTATGAATTATAGTATGCAAATACACGTGATTTCATTTTAATTTCGTATGCATGTGATATTTCTGCATTACGTGCACACATACTTGTCTACATTAAATACTAAAGTAAACAAATCGGACGATTTTAAAATTTGATTTACGATCATAATTATCGTAAGATGTTTAATAAAACGGGCATCAGTAGTGTAAGAGACCATACTGGGTGGTCTCACACTGACATGTTCGACTGTATAATACACCAGTGGTTTGTGTAAGAGACCATACTGGGTGGTCTCACACAGACATGTTTCACTGTATAATACACAAGTAATGTGTGTAAGAGACCATACTGGGTGGTCTCACACTGACATGTTCCACTGTATAATACACCAGTAATGTGTTTACGAGACCATACTGGGTGGTCTCACACCGACATGTTCCACTATATAATACAGCAGTAATGTGTGTAAGAGACCATACTGGATGGTCTCACACTGACATGTTCCACTGTATACTACACCAGTAATGTGTGTAAGAGACCATACTGGATGGCCTCACACCGACATGTTCTACTGTATAATACACCAGTAATGTGTGTAAGAGACCATACTGCATGGCCTCACACCGACATGTTCTACTGTATAACACAGCAGTAATGTGTGTAAGAGACCATACTGGATGGCCTCACACCGACATGTTAAACTGTATACTACACCAGTAATGTGTGTAAGAGACCATACTGGATGGCCTCACACCGACATGTTCTACTGTATAATACACCAGTAATGTGTGTAAGAGACCATACTGCATGGCCTCACACCGACATGTTCTACTGTATAACACAGCAGTAATGTGTGTAAGAGACCATACTGGATGGCCTCACACCGACATGTTCCACTGTATAATACACCAGAAATGTGTGTAAGAGACCATACTGGATGGTCTCACACCGACATGTTCCACTGTATACTACACCAGTAATGTGTGTAAGAGACCATACTGGATGGCCTCACACCGACATGTTCTACTGTATAATACACCAGTAATGTGTGTAAGAGACCATACTGCATGGCCTCACACCGACATGTTCTACTGTATAACACAGCAGTAATGTGTGTAAGAGACCATACTGGATGGCCTCACACCGACATGTTCCACTGTATAATACACCAGAAATGTGTGTAAGAGACCATACTGGATGGTCTCACACCGACATGTTCCACTGTATAATACATCAGTAATGTGTGTAAGAGACCATACTGGATGGCCTCACACCGACATGTTCTACTGTATAATACAGCAGTAATGTGTGTAAGAGACCATACTGGATGGTCTCACACTGACATGTTCCACTGTATAATACAGCAGTAATGTGTGTAAAGGACCAAACTGGATGGTCTCACACTGACATGTTCCACTGTATAATACAGCAGTAATGTGTGTAGGAGACCATACTGGGTGGTCTCACACTGACATGTTCCACTGTATAATACACCAGTAATGTGGTCTCACACTGACATGTTCCACTGTATAATACACCAGTAATGTGTATAAGAGACCATACTGGATGGTCTCACACTGACATGTTCCACTGTATAATACAGCAGTAATGTGTGTAAGAGACCATACTGGATGGTCTCACACTGATATGTTCCACTGTATAATACACCAGTAATGTGTAAGAGACCATACTGGATGGTCTCACACCGACATGTTCCACTGTATAATACAGCAGTAATGTGTGTACGAAACCATACTGGGTGGTCTCACACTGACATGTTCCACTGTATAATACAGCAGTAATGTGTGTAAGAGACCATACTGGGTGGTCTCACACTTACATGTTCCACTGTATGTGTGTAAGAGACCATACTGGATGGTCTCACACTGACATGTTCCACTATATAATACACCAGTAATGTGTGTAAGAGACCATACTGGATGGTCTCACACTGACATGTTCCACTATATAATACTATATAATACACCAGTAATGTGTGTAAGAGACCATACTGGGTGGTCTCACACTGACATGTTCCACTGTATAATACACCAGTAATGTGTGTACGACACCATACTGGGTGGTCTCACACCGACATGTTCCACTGTATAATACAGCAGTAATGTGTGTAAGAGACCATACTGGATTGTCTCACACTGACATGTTCCACTGTATAATACACCAGTAATGTGTGTAAGAGACCATGCTGTGTTGTCTTATATGGACGATTTCCAGCAGTGCATGATTGTTTTTATGGATGCGTGTAATATGTATTGTTTTACCAGATCGATATATTGTGTATTTATTGTTTAATCAGATCAGATATATTGTGTATTTATTTTAATTATGTTTTAGTGTAAATATGTTAATACAACGTGAAATTGCATGGTGAAGTTGTATGATTGTCTTATTTTAATTGATGGTGAATAACATGCATACAGATAATAAAATATATGAAAAGTAAAATATGCCTGTTAGGTCATTTGAATCCATATCATGATAAACAATATGGTGTATACATATCGTAAATGATAAATGCATTCAACCAGAACACGATAATGACAGTTCAATTAGGCTTAGTACTGATCATCCCCGCCAAAATTCGTAGAAATCCGAAAGAGACTAATCTGGACAAAGTTTGTGTATTAAAACCTTTAAAGGGCCACGACTTCGCCAAAATCATTCAACTGGAACACGGTGACAATATCTACAACTAGGATTGGTACTGATCATCCCTGCAAAGTTTCACTGAAATCTGGACAAATGAAGGCCCTTTCGTCTTAATGAGGCCAAAATATAGCATATTTCAGAAAATCAAGGGCCATAACTCTGGTGTAAATGGTCCAATCTGGCTGGTTTTCGAACTTTTTCGAGCTTTTATTGATATTAACAATCTGGTAAAGTTTGGTAAAGGTGGGGTGAAAAATGAAAGTCCTATCGTCTTAACAAGGCAAAATATAGCATTTTTAACTAAATCAAGAGCCATAACTCTGGTGTTACTGATCCGATCTGGCTGGTTTTTTAACTTATCTGAGCTTTCTTTGATATTATCAATCTTTGCAAGTTTGGTAAAGATCAAATTATAAATGAAGGTGCTAGAGTGTTCACAATGCAGAATATGGCATTTTGCAGCAATTCAAGGGTCATAACTCTGGTGAAACTAAACCGATCTGGCTGGTTTTCGAACTTGTCCGAGCTTTCATTGATATTAATAATCAGGCAAAATAAGGTAAAAATCAAGTAGTAAATGAAGATGCTAGAGTGTTCACAATGCAGAAAAAGGCATTATTTCACCAAAGCAATGGCCATAACTTCGGAGTTACTGATCCCATCTGGCTGTTTTTCGAATTTGTGCTTTCATTGGTATTAACAATCTGTGTAAGATTGGTAAGGATCAAATAATAAATGAAGGTGTTCACAAGGCAGAAAATGGCGTTTTCCAGAAAAAAAACACAAGCCATAACTAGCTGGTGTTACTGATCCGATCTGGCTGGTTTTTAATCTTGTCCAAGCTGTCATTGATATTAACGATCTGTGCAAGTTTGGTAAAGATCAAATTATAAATAAAGGTGCTAGTGTTCTCAAAGCAAACAATAGCATTTTTCACTAATTCAAGGGCAATAACTCTTATATTACTAATTCCCAGGGTCACCATTTGAATACACTTGGTAAAGGATCATAAGCTTATATATATTAAATGCATGATATTAAACCTCTGGCTCTTGTAGTTTCAGAGAAGAAGATTATTTTTTAAAAAAATACTATATAAGTCTATGTAAAAATGTGATCCCCGGGGCGGGTCCAAATTTGACCCCAGGGTCACCATTTGAACAAACTTAGTAGCGGACTATAAACTACATGTAATAAGTGAGAGCTCTGTGCCTTGTGGTTTCAGAGAAGAAGATTGTTTAAAGTTCTTTCCTATATACATCTATGAAAAACATACAAAATCTCAATATACAAACTTTGGAACCCTATAGCACGGCCATTTTTACCCCGGGGACTTCATTTGGAACATACATGATAGTCTATATGTTGGCGATCATTTTAAAAGAGAAACTGTCGAAATCTCTCCAACGGTTCTTGAAAAGAAAGTTTTTTAAGGTTTCGACTGTATACTGTAATGGCGGCCACCTTGGATGTTGCGCTGACCTAATTTTAACAAATCTAAAAAACATTCATCTAAGGATCATTCATGTGAAGTTTGGTCAAATTTGGCCAAGCGTGTTTCCGAGAAGTTATTTGAAGCAAACGTTAACGATGACGACGGACAGACGACGGACGAAGAGTGATCCCAATAGATCATAAGGTGATCTATTGGGACACGGCAATAACAAGAGGCTCAAGAGGGCATGTGGACGCTCTACTGGCTCATAACATTGTCGAGTCGGACTATAATTTATGGTTTTCTGAGAGTTTTGTATGAAATTATTTATTTGGGAATTCATTTTGCAGTCAATTTTAGTGTTCATATAAAGACAAAATAAGAAAACAATATTACAATATATTGGCTTTAACAAAGAACAGTACACACAATGCTAAGTATATCAATTTATTTTAATACTTATCTAAAGATAAACAAAAATGAACAACTGTAATATAACAGTTAACAGTATCACAATTAATGGTACATGACTACATGCTAATTAATCAAGTAGAAATGGGTTTTACAGTACACCATCAGAAAATGTGACATGAATCGCATTGACAGAAAATGACATTGCAAATCTACGCTTCATGTATTTAAATATATAATTTTGTTGTAAATACTACAATGATGTTGGAGCCATGCTTGTCTGCCATCACTCATTAGTTGAATTGAACTGAATTGGGTTCATAAGAAAGGTTATATGGCGCCACACAGGGATGAACATGCCACGCTCATCATCCATTTACATCGAGATAAAATATGGAGAATCGGCCTGGAATCATCTAACCAGCAGAACTGCTGAACATTCTAGAATCAAGTTTCCACATTTGCATATGCGGTGTCATGAAGAAAACCTTGAATGAGCATGATAAAAAAAATGACAAATGAACATGAAGGTGAGGTTTTACCTCTCTAGCGGGATTTGCAGTGGTTGTATTCTACACCGGCAACCACTCGTGGAGAATATTAATAATTATTGATCATTTAGTGCAAATGATAGATTTAATCTTATGACAGAATATGTAAGGAAAATGGGAACTCATATTTTTACCTTTAGTTGTACAGTTTAAAAAGTATAATACAATAATGACCTTTATAACAATAACCCTCATTTCTAGCATCACAAACATATAAATTCAATTATGCAGGATACAGTTTAAATTAGGAAAGTGTCCATGGGACATGGATGCCCCCATTAAATACAATCCGCACAAAACATCAAATCTTAAGAAAAAGGTGCCTTAACTTTGCTAACACAAAGTTGATTTTGTTGGCGAACTGATATGCACGTCTTGATAGGTAAGCATCCTGTAAAGTTTCGAAACAAACAGTTGAAAACTGTGAGAGGAGATAAACATAGCCTTTTCAGGACGAACAGATGGATGGACATGTCTAATGCTATATGAATCCTCACCACTTGGTGGTGGCGGCATAAAACAAAATGAATACCGAACTCTAATAAATAAAACAACATTTTCTTAATACACAAACCTTCATAATAACAAACGCATTGATGTGGTCAGTTAACAATTTAACCAAAACCGAACAAAATAAACTAGGTAAGCAGTGGTTAATTAATAATGTAGGTCAGATAACGCATTATGAAAAATATTATCTCACTGATATCAGTAAGGCAAGACAAAACATACAAGCTGATCTTACCCACCGTAGCTGTAAGCGGAAAACGGTTTATTCAGTGAGACTAATACATGCGATTAGAGTAATGTTTCTGGTGAATTTGTGTTTTTAGTTTCTATTCGTTATTAATGATCAAGGCAGTCCTTTGGGTAAGACAATATATAAGAAAGCATTTCTAACCCACTAATTAAACCGGTATCCAATAATAATTGTGTTTAGTGACATGGACTGCGATAAAATTACGTGGATAAAAATGATGTGAAACTAATCATCACACAAACTACCACAATAATAATATTAGTAAGCAAGTGAAATGTGTGTACCCACCAGTTTCAAAAACCCAGCGGTATCCTTTTTCACTTCCCTTCCACAAGCATGGCGGGTTACTCATTGTACCATACTGATTCTTGTTTTGGCCACATGTAATGTGACCAAACTCGCTGCCATCTTTCCGATCATCATCAGTATGTTTGTAATCATCGCCAACCTCATAACATTGATAACTATCACCAGCATTATCTTGTCTACAATCATCATTACTTTGATCAAAATCATTCTGCTTTCTGTCATTATGATTATCCAAACTATCATCAGTATTATCCTCGTACTCAACCCAGTCATCTTCGTGAGCAAGACAATCAACGCAATCGTCATCCTCATCATCATCATCATCATCACCAGAATCATCCTCATCATCATCCTATCCTCATCATCCTCATCATCACCATCATCACCATCAGAATCTTTATCTTCATCAATCATAACATCATCATTTGTCTTCTCACAACTAATATTCGTCCCATCATCAAAGTAAACACAACCGACTTCATCATCATCACATCTATCTTCATCAACAGTATTATCTGTATGTTCACAACTTACATCCTTCACATAGTTGACAAAACGGACATTAGCATTACGCAAATCATGATCATCATTAGTTGCTTCAACACATTTACAAAAACAATTGTCATCATTACTTTGGTCATCTTCATCATCAGTGGCACAATCTACCGTAGATGGTGTTATTCTATATACCATGTCATGTGACGAAGGGTTTATAACTTTAAGCGAATTTACGTTTTTGTCAATCTCACTAATTGAATGGTTTTGTCCTGCAAATAATTCGTTATTTCTTCGACTATGGATCTCCAATGCTTCTGAGAAAGAGGAAACTCGGTCCTCCATTGCACTGTATTTATTATGTAACCGCAAAGCAAGTTCTTGGCTTTCGTGCAACATTTTCGCATTGTCGCTCTGCCATTGGGCATCCAAGCGGTCCCGCTTAATCTTCTTACTGGAAACTCTCGATTCCATCAGGGCCAACAAATCGTTATGAGCTTTGTCATAGTCTATGACAGGCTTGGCATAGCCCAAGACAGGCTGTTTAAGAATGTACATTTCTGGTACTTCCAAAGAGATGAGATTTTGTCTCTCTTACTCTTCCCAGGATTCTTTCCTGACATTTGTTGTTGGCAAATCATCAATTGATATTGGTTGCCTGATTCCGGCCTTAACCTCCTCTCTAAGATTCAATATCAGAGTAGCTGTGTGACACCTTTAAGAGTCTCCAACTCCTCTTTGGTTTCCGTATAAACATTTAAAGTTTGGCCGGGCAACATTGCTTGTGACATAATACAAATATATATGAGAACTTAATAATAAATTATTGAAATTTTAATAGAAATCGCCGAAACGTAATTCCACGAAAACTAAAAACAATGTTTGTCATTAACCTGTTTACTCCCTAATGGGGCAATTAGTTCTGAGGTTAATGTCAACTTACATTTACGCATATTCCAGGCTATTTCAAAATCTCAGTCAGTCAGACGCTTGATTTATTCTATGCTATAATTGTATTCATTCCGTAATTTGTAATAATAATAATAATAATAATTGAAATATATAAACTTAACGCTGTGACGTTTATCTGCATGCATTGTACGCATTTCAAACGGCCGAACTAATACTCCAGGGTAACTATACCACATGACCTATGACGTCATTATTGCGAATTCTTGAAGAAAAAAATTGTAACTATTCGCCCACATTGAAAGCTTCAGAGAACGATAAGATTTTTATGTCTTATTCATTTTCTACCAAAGAAAGCGCATTCAACGCAAAAGATGTACGCTACCCTTGACTGATATTATTTTTTGCTGAAAGTTGGTACTTTTGGAAAACACTTGGGAAAACTTCTGAAAATGCACAAGAACAAATTGCTAATCATTGAAGCGTACTTGAATTTGCGCATATTATGAACAATATCCATGCATATACCCCGTTTTTATCACGAAAGCTTCCACAATGTTATTTCACATCAGGTAGGTGAAAGGGTTTTGGGTTAAAGTACCAGATAGCCGGATTTAATAATTTTTTAAATTATGCCAATCCGTGAAGTCGATTTTTTATGCTAAATCGTGAAATCATTTTTTGTTGTCAATTATCTACATCTTCATTCAAATCCTATGCAAAGAATAAAGCATTTTAATGAAAGAATGTTAATGGACTAGATAACGATTTCCGAAATTTACTACTTTTTATATCTCCTTTCAGAAAGATGGACAATTTTGTTATATTCATATGCGTCATTCTGAAAGATAACGTCAAATCTATTTGACTAAATTGGAATTGTTCAGCGACTTTTAATTTAGTCAAACTTATACATTTTAACCTTAATTATTGTTTATCATTGGAACAGAAATGGACAAGTAGCATAAATAGTCTGTTTCTTAATTTTCATTTAAATGTGTCAATCATCCTAAATATCTATAAATAAATTTATATATAAACAAAGAGGGAAACTTCATCATTATATCGACGAACTAAATGCGGATGGTCAGAAATACTTTATTAAAAAAATTAAACAAATTATGGTCACATGGTTCCCGGTTGTTTCTACACAACCGGTCAAAACGTTTGTATTTACAATCACTCGTCGAAGATGATCAAGACTACAAACTAATACAATAATGCAAATAATGCACGCTACCCTCGCTTGATATTCTGATAATGTGAAAATAAGTAAAGTTTGCAAAATAACACAAAGAAAACAACAACAGAAAACCTCTGAAAATGGTCTAGAAATATTTTGAATCATGTTATTTAAGTTATTTATTTTTTATTTTAAAAAGTAAGAGAATTAATTTGATCGAGCCCCCACGCAAAATGCGAAGCGAAAATAAATTAACTGGACCATTTTGAAAAAAAAATCTCTTGGATCAACATGTATATTTTATGAAAGGGTAAACATTTTTTCTCAATTAAACCGTACCTGTTGATGCTTGCAAGTAATAACATACATATTGAAATTGTGTTTAGGGTAGTTTTTAAATGGATTATGACTTTGATTTTAACAAAAAACATTTTTTAACTTAGCCATTTTGGAAAAAAATAATTCTTTTGGATCAACATGTACATTTTATGAAAGAGTAAACATTTTTATCACTTACACAGTACCTGTTGATGATTGCGTGTAATAACATACATATTGAAATTGTGTTTATGGTAGTTTTTAAGTTGGTTATTATGACTTTGATTTTAACAACTTACCAACTTAAATCTACCCTAAACACAATTTCAATATGTATGTTATTACTTGCAATCATCAACAGGTACGGTTTTATTGAGAGAAAAATGTTTACCCTTCCATAACTATACATGCTAATCCAGGAGAGAGAAAAAAAACACGTTCAAAATTATCTATATATTGTTCAGATCAAAATCATAACCCACGTCAAAACTACACGAAACACAAATTGCATATGTTTTGTAAAATAAACAAAGATCGACAAATATACAAAAAGCGAGAAAAACAAAGAAACTGCATAAACATTGGTCATCTTTTTTTCATCGCAATTTCACACATCCTGGTTTGAGAACAAAACACAAAATAAAGCCATTAAAATGTGCTAAAAACACGAACAACCCACGCACATCGTGAAAAGAATACTTACAATTACGTTTTGCAGCAACTAACTTGGAAATGAGAGCATTTTATTGTCAACAATTTTAGCTTGTTAAAAGACTAAATCAGCCGACTTTAAAACCGAGAAGAAAACAAACAAACACTAATAATGTGTTGTTCGAATTATCATTACCACGTTTGCCGGTCTTACATTTTTTTTTATTGATACATGTGTGTTTGTTAATTACTCAATCGATATACCAATAGAATAGATTAATCACACGATTCTTAATTGCTCACACAATGCAGTCGAGGTTTTACCAGTTGTTGTTAACAAACATCTATAGAAAAGTTAAAAAAGATAATTTAATTTTGCTCACTTAATACATCCTTTAAATGTATTATACTCACAAACAGTATCTAGAATGAACAAAAAGAATCGCTTGATGATTACGACAACGCTTTTATTTTGTTTCCCGACTCGAGATTCTCCTCGTTCATTTACCCTTTGAAGAAATTGTTCGAAATAACATCAACCAATAGAAAAGTTATTTATTTGGCTTTCTAACCATGATTCTTATGTAAATATTCATTAAACAATACATGTAACAAAGACAATAAACACACGGTGATGTGCGTAAACGCTTTAAGAAAAGAAAAAATGCGATATATTTCCTTTCCAACTCGAGGTTTTACCTATTTCGTTAACCGTTATTTGTAATAAAATTACACCATTAGAAAGGTTATTTAATTGACTTTCTAACCATACATATGATTTAAATATTTATTAAATAATAAATGTTTTAAGTTCAAAAGATTAATCACATGGTGATGGGCGTAAAAGTCTTAAGAAAAGCAAAAATGCGATACATTTCCGTTCCAACTCGAGATTTTGCTTATTTATTTAACCGTTAATTGGAATAAAATAACACCATTACAAAGGTTATTTATTTGGCTTTCTGGCAATGTAAATTATATAAAAATCAGTAAAACAAGGATATATAATGTCTGTTTGCAATGTAGATGGGTGTGCCGAGAGGCCCGTGAGGCCTCTCGCATACCGCCACGATAATCGTAGTAAAAATCGATAAATGCAGCGTATAATTGATAAACTTACCTGGACGACAAGTGTTTTTAGTTGAATACAGCGTTTGTACTGCCGTGTCATATCCCTGTCATATCTAAAGCTCTGTGTTTAGTAAGGGTTTATAATGGACTTTTCTGGAACATAAAACTGCAGGACTATATCCCACCTTCTTATATGTTCCTTCTGTTGGCATGACAAAAAAAGTATGATAATGGACCTTTGGAAACAGCCTAGCACGACACATACGAAATATTGCAGTCTCGGTTTGATTGAGACTGTTCATGAGCGGTAGTGAAATATGCTGGCTACCGCTCACGCCCTCTAGCCCCGGGTTGAGCAGAACTCAATATTCATAAAATCAACAGTACACAATTTTAACCATCCCAAAGATGGCATGCATACGGCGGTGGACATGGAGTTTCATGCTTCCCCATGTCGTACGGCGTATGGTCCCAGTATCTAATAAAATTAAATGCCCCGAAGAGCGAAATAAAAATAATGGAATTTAGTTGGGAGCAGCGGTTATGAAGCCTGCATATCACAAGTAACAGCTAAAGGACTAAATTAAAAAGCAGACAACATATCCTATAAGTGGTTAAACAATACCCAGAGCCTTTTATAGGCCGGAGTAGTGGAACCACCGAATCAAAAATTAAGTAAGAAAACAAAAGAAATTGAAAATGTACCACGATAACTAAATATAAGTATCGGGCTCAGCGATCTCCAAAGATCGAATGAATAACAGTACTGATTGCAAGCGCGGGGAGACGTTTTACTGCCGCCACACTGCACAAGCAACGCCACAGTTCTGGGTTGATTGCCAGAATTTGAATAATATTGAGAAATAACCACCCAGAACTCGTTCCTGTGAAGTCTTATGCAATTTTGCCTAGTGGTGTCAGAGATGTTGTAATGTTTACGATGACGACAGAAGACAACAGCGACGGACGAAGTCTGACGACGGACAAAATAGCGATAAAACCATAGGTTTTATAAAGTTTTAGATAATTGACAACACAAAGGACTTCACGGTTTAGCATAAAATAATCGACTTCACGGATTAGCATAATTTAAAAATTCATTAATTCTTGCGAACTGGTTCTTTGTCCAAAACCCTTTCGCTTATCTGATGTGAAATAATATTGTGGAAGTTTTCGTGATAAAAACGGGGTATATGCATGGATTTTGTTCATAATATGCGCAAAATTAAAGTACGCTTAAAGGATTAGCAATTTGTTCTGGTGCATTTTCAGAAGTTTTCCAAAATGTTTTCCAAAAGTACCAACTTTTACCAAAAAATAATATCAGTCGAGTGTAGCGTACATTTTTTGAGTTCGAATGCGCTTTCTTTGGTAGAAAATGGTTAAGAAATAAAAATCGTATCGCACTCTGAAGCTTTGAAGTGGGTGAATGTTTACATTTATTGTTTTCAAGAATTAGCAATAATGACGTCATAGGTCATGTGGTATAGTCGCCCTGTACTCCCATTCTCCTATTACTGGTGTAGGATTTGCCAATCTCTAATACTCCCTAGGGGCTAAAACAGGAGTAGTATATAGGGCGACGATGCATATTTTACGTTCTTATCAAACTGTCTTAAACCAATGCCACTAGGGGAAGTTTCCGCGGGAAGTGTGTTTTCTTGAGGGACGAAGTGCTATATAACAATGGGGCTCGGTAATGTTTTTGGGGAAGTGTCTTAATGTATGAAATCGAGGTATAGTAATCGTTCTTTCCAGTGCACGTTTTCAATGTCGATATTACATGCATTGCGCGCATTTGAAACGGCCGAAATAATACTCTCATTCTCTTATTACCGGTGTAAGATTTGTCCATCTGCAATACTCCCTAGGGGCTAAAACAGGGAGTTTCTTCTAAACGCCCTATATACTACTCCTGTTTTAGCCCCTGGGGAGTATTAATAATGGGCAAAAGGTACACCGGTAATAGGGGAATGGGAGTATTAGTTCGGCCGTTTCAAACGCGTGCAATGCATGTATTGTTGAACGTTACAGTGTTGACTTTATAGATTTCAATTACGGAATGAATGCAATGTTTGTGATTAGCTTTCTCTTCTATTAGGTATTGGAATAGAATATTGGAATAGCATAGAATAGAATAAATCAAGCGTCTGACTGAGTCAGACTTTGGAATAAACGCAAATGTCCGGTGACATTTTAACCCCAGAACTAATAGCCCCATTAGGGACTAATTAACAGATAATGTATGGTGCTTCGGTCCATATGCAAGTTTATGGACTGGGCAGTCAGACCTAGAATGTTATATGGACCGAAGCGAAGCTGAGGTCCATATAACGTTTTAGGTCTGACTGCCCAGTCCATAAACTTCATATGGACCGAAGCACCATACATTATTTGTTATATTATACCGAATCTGACCAACAAATTAAGGTACTTCTGCAATTTGAATTGGTGATATCCAACCTGTGACAATGAAAACCATTTCGATGCAATATGTATTTTAAGCACAAGTTAGGGCATTAAATCAAGTACTTTCATTATTTATTATATATATAGCACATTTAGAGAAAGAAATCAATAGAAAAAATGCACTAGTTTAGTAATTATTTTAGATTAAAAAACTGCCATTTTCCTGCATCCAGACAGTAAGTAATATTCAGAGAAGCAAATTAAATATTATCAATAGCAATGTAATCTTCAAAGTCTTATCTAGGGCAGCTGAAAATCCATTTTTTAAATGTATATACCAATCACTTAAAACTTTACAAATATTGTACATGAACACATTCTCAAAATCAATTTCCAATGACCGTAATGGGGTGACAATTTAATACACAAAGTATAGAGGTTCCTGAAGGTTTACAGTATCATGACATAATAATACAGGTAAGTTAGCCTAGGTAATTGCAATGTATTCACGGTCAAGCACACTACTATTGATTGAATACACACATCTGTTTAACTACCTGGAACCTCATTTTTCAAGCAGGATCTAAGCATGTACATTTGTAATATTGCTGGGAGACACCTCTGTATTTGGTCAAATTTGAGACAAAATAAAATAAATTTCAACATTTTGGATTTCAACTGCCCTTGATAAGACCGAGAGGATTATATGGATGTTATTTGTTTTTAGTTTAATGTTGTGGATATTTCTAGGCGGATGCACAAAAAATGGTATATTTTAATGTCAGATTATACATAAATGATAACATTTTTAGAACACTTTTTTTATTCTTCATTTGCTCTTATATATGTTTTGTATAATGGAAATCAATTTGTTGCGTTATTATCATAATTTCATAAAATCAACCAAAATGAATTTTCAGTTTCACAGGAAGGACTCTGCACATTTCAAAATGTTGAATATCCTTAAATCAATACGTTTTATGATTTATTTTGACGTCGTTTTTTTCACACGTCCGTTAATATAGCTATCGGACAGGGCGCCCGGTCAATATGCAACTTTATGGACCGGATGACTTCACATTAAACAAAGAGTGGAATATGCAAATGAGGTATAATATACCAGGATAATGCCACACTGTTTTCACCCAAGCTGTGACGATGTAAAAATTACACCGGAAGTTGTCACGTGCTTGGGAGAATTTAGTAATATTCCGACTAAAAATATATTTTAGCCGAAAAAACCTTAGTAATCCTAATCCTACCACTGTTTACTAGTCGTTAATGACTGCAGAAATACTATTCAAAATGACTGACTTGCAAACTTGTTACTGACAAAAATGGCGAGTGACTTTCACTTTCAAAAAGTAACCAGCGCCCAATTAATAGTTGCAGCGCAACTTGTTATACGGGCCATAAGGGCCTATATGTTTACTATTAGGTAAATAGTTACTTGTCTAAGAGTGTTGCTCGCAACTAGCCATACTTAGGATCGTCCTTGTAGGTGTGTATCGTATGGTTGGTTGTAGTTTTGTGAGGCCGATTAAGGTGCGTATTTGTCCGATATTGACACGCCTGGTGAAATGTCCGTGGCGATATCTGGACGTCTTTACCAGGTGACTGCACTTGAGTGGTGTTGTTTGGTAACACATTTGACGTTGTGTTAATATGTTGTTCTGCTCTATTGTACGAGTACAACAAAAAACAATTAATATGCTTTAAAAAGAAGGGTTTGATTTTCATAAATTGGTTTGGGGATTCCATCAAATTGTAGGGTCATGACCTTTGGAAACAGAAGTGGCTCTAAAAATAGATCATCCCCTAAAAAGAAGTTCATGTTTACATGTATCTAAGTTGCCTCTGTGCAGCAGGGTAAACAAAAGCCAGCAGTTTTTGTTGGCATGTCAGATTGGAAAACATAATCCGAGCCTTCTCTGACATTACCAGCCTTTTTTACGATCTGGCTGTGTACGCCATATATAATAAGCCGGAAAAAAAGCGCCAGAGAAGGCTCGGATTAGGGAAAACGTTAAACAGTAAGTCTATGGAAAATGCAAAATTGGTCTATGATCATTGTGTTAAAGAGTATGGTAGGAAATAAAAAGCGAATGGTACATATTACAATTTATATATTATAGAAAATGAACTAGTAACGAAGATACTTACTGTTTTATGTGTAGATCTAGGTGGATAGACCATGAGCAGAAATAAAGGTTATAATAGCGTAAATGAGTCTCCATGCCCCTTCCATAGTAAAGTTAGAATGTTGACAACCTGTTAAAAACTCAAACCTGATTACAATTCTGGGAAACTTACTTTATCATGCAAATAAACATATCTGCTATTAAACATCAACAAGGAAATAGGGGGTTTAATACCTTCTAAGAAACATTTCTTCAGTTGTATACTACATCGGGTCGAAGCTCAAAGCTATTTTACCCCTTGCAATTTCGTACCCTGTCTACTTTCACTTCTGAAATTTATAGCAAAAATTGTCTAAAACATGATGGGCTCCCTTTTCAAATATCAACAACATGTCCAGAATATAGTTACAGCCAAAAAAATAACAGGAAATTGCACTAAAAAAGTTTTTAAAGAGAAAAAGATTAGCACTCTTTAATACAGAACTACTTTCGACTGCAGCAGGCGAGCACATCCGGCTGATTTAGTGGAATTAAACATAAACCGCGTGTGCGTCGTGAGAATCGCACAATGCGTAAAAAAAAAACGTTTCAGGGAGACATCATTATTTGATGGGCAATAGGTGGCGACATTTGGTATCATAATATGAGGAACTGTATTCATGTCAATGCCATCCATCATTTATGTTAATGCCATCCATCTTAGTGCATAGTGGTTTCATGGCGATTCCATAACTTCAACGATTAACTTCTAGTCAAACAATATTAATACACATTTTAATGAGGAAATGTCCAATGTGCTCTTATAATTTGTAAAACCATCAGATAACTGTAGTGATAAGAGGCTTACATACTATTTATTCCAACACACGTAAGAAATATATATAGAATAACAATGCAAGAAATAACTTAATACTATGTCAATTATCGGTTATAATTTTAGACTAGGACACATAGATATACAAAGTGAGATGAATGATAACACAATGTAAGGACTTATATCAATAAGCATGTAAACTATATGCATAGACTGTTGACGGACATCCCCCTCCATACTACGAGGGTGCTTCAAACAGTTCTGTCACTAGGCATATATCCATTGAACTGGATATTACACGGAGATAAAGTAGTGTATTTATAGTACTACTGGGTTCGCTCTCTTAAATTCCACAACACAAATGAAAGATTTCCGGTTATTTATACCCCTAAATTTCCTCCCCCTACCACACCTTTTGGATACTGGCATCTCTGAAAATGTCCTTGTTACAAAACGTTGTAAAAAATATTTGAATAATTCTCTGCTTTTAAATTTACTTGTACGACATCTGTTGTTATATGCCCATAATCCATGAAAATGATTGCCGAGAATTCGGAAAGGTCTTGCTGCATACCAGATATGAGTGAATGCATATCCCTTAATTTTAGCAGAAATAACACTGATTTTCTTCATTTTGTTTACTGAAATGTTATAATATCTTTTAAATGTCGTAATTATTCTTATAGTATTAATATGTTTTCATAATTTTTTTACAAATCCTAGCCCTTCAGTGTTTAAATTTCATACTCAACACATTATTGTAGAATTTTGTACAATGTTTATTGAAAATATTGATCATCCAAAAACGCTATTTCAGAAGACTGCCCTTCCATTTAATGTCCATTTATCATTAAATTAATTTTACACGTTAGCTTAAAATGTTAATTTCTAAGACAATGCCTTTGCATCTACCATGCTTAAATTCTAAATCTTGTAATTCACAGATATAACTGGTAATGTATGAGAAATGTAAAAGGTCTTCGACAAGTACTTAAAGAGAAACAGGCATTTAAAAAAGTAACAATTAACATACCTGAAAAAACTCAGGACGAAAATGCCTCAGTATGTATAAGTGATGCGTATTAAATGTTCCATAACGTTCGTCACACAAAAGATACAGCATTCACTTTACCATCAATGGAATGGTATTGACATTCTCTTTTATATGGTACCAAATATCAACACTCACAACGAGCACATAATTGTTAAAACGCGTTAGTGACAGAACTTATTGAATGACCCTCGTATATAACATACATTTGAGGAAAGTGTGGTGCTTTTGTCCGGCGTGTGTAGATTGGGTGCTAAATCCTGGGTTTGGTCCCTAGCTATACTACTGAAGGCAAGTTATTTAAACTCACGCACTCATTCTCAAAATTATGATCATTAATGTTTTTTGATAGTATATATCTAATTTTATATATAGATCCGCCATGGAGTTTCATGTCAATCTTTGTTTGGTGTAGTTTATTAGATTGTTTCATCGTTGGACTTGAAGTTGGTGAACACGCTCAAATATAAAATGTGTAATGAGTGAGAGTAGAACATCACAACAATATACTAGGTTACAACGAGTGACATAGCAAACAAAACACTTGGTCTCATTAAAAGAATATCCCGGTTAAACATCAAGGCAACCTTGAGGCAGCATACACGACACTGGTAGGACATTAGCTTGAGTATGTGTCCACAGTGTGGAGCCTAACACCCATCATATAGAAATGTTCCAACACAGGACCATTAGATGGAATACACAATTACTCTACATATAAAAGTGTAGCTGCCGTACAGGAAAAGCGTGGATGGCGTACTCTGGGTCAGAGGAGGACTGACGCCAGAATAACTCTTCTATATAAAATAATTCACGGGCTACAAGCTGTATCAATGCCCACATACATCCAGGAGTTCCTACGAACATCGCATAGCCGTCCCCTCTCCCTAAGACAATGCATACAAATGCTTTTTGTTTACAAACATTCATCTGCCTTTGCTCAGGAGTAATATGGTAGTATTGTCTGTTTTGTAGCAACTCTATATTCTTTAGCAGACACCTAATGCTAATGGTGCAGAATCATCACTGATTGGTGGTTGACCCATGACAGTACGCCACTATGCTTTTCTCCTTGATTGTGTGATGAAAAAAATAAAAAATGACGTACTCCCTTTAAGATTGATCGTTTATCTACCTCAATCCAAGAAGTACGATTACGGGTATGCCCCAGTTACTTATGCCCTGTAGTGGGGTGGGGGACCGGTATGCCCCAGCTGCCTATGTCCTGTAATGGGGTGAGGGACCGGTATGCCCCCACTGCCTGTGACCTGTAATGGGGTGGGGGACCGGTATCCCTGTATAACCTGTAGTAGTGTCTACATGAAATGATAGAAACAAGTATGAAAAACAAAACCACATTTACTTAAGTCTATTTCATGGCTGATGGTCCGAACTAAGAATACGTAACCTGTTACAACGTTATCTATCTGCAACTTCTAACAAAATTATCAAGTAGAAGGGAGACTACTTCGTCGGATACGAACACTCAACTAAACGGAGTTACATCCTGTAATTACATCCTGTAATTACATCCTGTAATATAAACTGCAGCATTTATTGAATATGCATTGTCCTAGTGTTTAAATATAGGTCACATTTACTTACATGCTAACAACTATATTAATAATTAAATAGACATTGTCCCTACCTAAATACAATTTCATGCAAAACATAGGCAAGGGTGTGGTGTGTGTGAGGGGAGAGGGGAGGGGAGGGGCGAGAACACCCATTTATTCTGGCGACTGCTCCCAATTTGAACATTAATGAGGAAATGGTGCGATTTGGTGCAGTATTACTATATAGTATATATATATCGATGAAATGTCTGAGTGCAGCATTTCGTGTCAATTATTCTCCAAAGGCGCAATTACGCAACACCATTTTCAAAAACTTGACTACGGGCCTACACAATAATACCTTTGAACTTATGTTTTGGTCACCTTGACGAAGTTTTTTTTAAGGTAAGTCAAAACGCTATTAAATTGCGAGATCCAATGCAAATGTATGCACGTTATATTATAGTATGTGTTCAGTCAATGTACAAAAGGTGTATGGGAGAATTTCTTCGAAAACAATACTATTGCAACTAGTTGCTATAATAAAATCGTTCAAAGGATTAAGTCTATTTCCAGACTGTTTGTTTGTATGGTGTTTTACGTTATTTTCCACACATGCAATGTTATCTATGACGGCCGAATTTTTGTGATGGAGGTAGACCACCCACTTTTCCTGGGTAGAACCAGTACTGTACACCTCCCGCCATCCGGTGGGATTCGAACCCGCAGCGGTGAGAGGCGAATGTTTACAAAACAACGTCGTTAACCATTCGGCCAAGGAGACGCTTAGTTTCCAGTTTCCAGACTGGCTCCAGTCCCTTTAAACGTAGGTTGTGCATACTTTACTATTGTTCCTTTGATAATAATAATGTTCGATGTAATTTTATTGCGAGAGTGGCGATCTGAACTAAATGCAATCAGAATATTCAATTTCCCTTTCATCTGATACACAACATGTTTGCCTCGCACCCCACCCACATATACATATTGTTTATATACTGCCGGAACCATAGGCTATCTTTACCAAGATACATATACTGATCCAAGGCGGCTTACTCCTACGAGCATATTGTAAGATTTTAGAGTCAATAATTGTCTAACATTATCTATCTCTGCATGATACTTTGTAGGCGGGGGTGGACAATAGTTATTTTATTTTGTTATCTGTTTTTGTGGAATTATATTAACAGTTACTGTCAATGTTATCTGTTGTTGGTGTGTTTTGTTGTCTGTTATTGAGTATATTTATTTATCGTTATTTTTTTATCCACAATCTGTATCGAGTGACGAGAAAAAAAAGTTGCCCTCAATCCAGGCATCGTAAGCTTGTTATTTACTATTAAATATTTTAGGAAGTTAAATAATTTTGTATCTGCTGTCATCAAATGCTTTATACAACTAGTAGTAGTAGTAGTAGTAGTAGCAGCAGCAGTAGTAGTAGCAGTAGTAGCAGTAGTAGTAGTAGCGTCGTAGTAGTATCAGTAGCATCAGTAGTAGTAGCAGCAGCAACAGCAGCAGCAGTAGCAGCAGTAGTAGTAGTAGTAGCAGTAGTAGTAGTAATAGCAGTAGTAGCAGTAGTAGTAGTAGTAGCAGCAGCAGCAGCAGCAGCAGCAGCAGCAGTAGTAGTAGTAGTAGTCGACGTCGTCGTCGTCGTCGTCGTCGTCGTAGTAGTAGTAGTAGTAGCAGTAGTAGAAGTAGTATTAATAGGTTGTAGCAGTAGTAATAGCAACAGCAACAGTAGTAGTAGTAGTAGTAGTAGTAGTAGTAGTAGTAGTAGTAGTAGTAGTAGTAATAGTAGTAGTAATAGCAGCATAGCGTTATTTTTTTTATCCACAATCTGTATCGAGTGACGAGAAAAAAGTTGCCCTCAATCCGGGCATCGTAAGCTTGTTATTTACGATTAAATATTTTAGGAAGTTAAATAATTTTGTATCTGATATCATCAAATGCTGTATACAACTGTCATACAACTACTGCTACTAAAACTATTACTATTACTACAACTTATATCGCTATTACAATTACTCCTCCTCTAGTAGTGGTAGTAATAGTAGCAGTAGTAATAGTAGCAGTAAAAGTAGCAGTACTAGTAGTAGTAGTAGTAGTAGTAGTAGTAGTAGTAGTAATAGTAGCAGCAGTAGTAGTAGTAGTAGTAGTAGTAGTAGTAGAATTAGTAGGTAGTAGCAGTAGTAATAGCAACAGCAACAGTAGTAGTAGTAGTAGTAGTTGTAGTAATAATAGCAGCAGCAGCAGCAGCAGCAGCAGCAGCAGTAGCAGTAGCAGTAGTAGTAGTAGTAGTAGTAGTAGTAGTACTAGTAGTAATATTAATAGTAGTAATAGTAGCAGTAGTAGCAGTCGTAGCAGTAGTAGTAGTAGTAGTAGTAGTAGTAGTAGTAGTAGTAGTAGCATTATTCGTAGTAGTAGCATCAGCAGCAGTAGTAGTAGTAGAAGTAGTAGTAGTAGCAGCAGCAGTAGCAGTAGCTGTAGCAGTAGCAGCAGCAGCAGCAGTAACAGTAGCAGTATCAGTAGTAGTAGTAGCAGCAGCAGCAGCAGCAGCAGCAGCAGTAGTAGTAGTAGTTGTAGCAGTAGTAGTAGTAGTAGTAGTAGCAGCAGTAGCAGTAGTCGCATTAGTAGCAGCAGCAGCAGTAGTAGTATTAGTTGTAGTAGTAGTAGTAGTAGTAGTAGTACTAGCAGTAGCAGTAGTCGTAGTAGTAGCAGTAGTAGTAGTAGCAGCAGCAGCAGCAGCAGCAGCAGTAGCAGTAGCAGTAGTAGTAGTAGTAGTAGCAGCAGTAGTAGCAATAGTCGTAGTAGTAGCAGCAGCAGTAGTAGTAGTAGTAGTAGTAGTTGTAGTAGCAGCAGCAACAGCAGTACTAGTAGTAGTAACAGTAGTAGTAGTAGTAGTAGTAATACTAATACATCTTACTACATTTTAAACCGTATAAAACGTATAAACATGATATTTAACTTTAATACTGTATATATATTGTAATTCAATTGTAAAATTCCCCATTCATAAAACGACCAAGGACGATTTGTTGTATAGTAAACACAGTTAGGTATTTCTACTAACTGTGTGTATCCGGTTGCTGTTAGCTAGACAGCTCAGGGACGTAGCCAGACGGAGGCCCGGGCTTCCAGCTTATTTTTATTTATTTTTTTTTTAAAAATTCTCGTGCAATTAGATACTGGTCTTAGCAATATTTTACTGCCGCGATAGCGGATGGAAATGTAGTCCTATTTGTTATTTTGATTATTTTGTTCACATAATTAATAACATATAGATAGAAAACTGCGATTTTTTTAGTCCTTATTTGCACATGGCACGGTATGGAGATTTCGGTAAATTTAACACACAAACCATAAAGAGTTGTATGTCTACCTGAAACATGTATGTGAAAACCTACCATAAATGTATTTTTATCATGTCGATCTGCATAAATCTGCCGAGAAACCGGGTGCCTGAGATAAAACCTTATCTCGGCAGTTACGTTCATATCCCGCCAGGTGCACCTTTTTTGATGACGTCAGCACGTCTTTTGATGACGTCAGGGTATATTTGATGACGTCTGGGTATTTTTTAACGGAAAAAAATGGAAAGAAAATGGAAAAAAAGTAAATTAAATGATTTTAAAGATCAACATGATAAATAGAATATCATCTTAGTGCCTGATCGGATCAATTCATCAGGTTCGGCACGAATAGGAAAGGATATCACTGGATAGGATCAGGTTCTAACATGATATTCTCTATATCTTTCCAATTGTTCTCTTATAAACAGTTTGAGCAACATACGGAGTTTAACGGAAGGTTTGACTATATGAAAATCGAGAAAGCCAAGAATGATAATTGTTTGGTCCCACATCTAACAGCTTTTCATAACATTTCATAATTTGGAATAAAGAAAAGTGTAATCCGATTGTTATATTTATTATAAATATGTTGAATGTATTCTCATCAACATTAATGAATATTTGAGAGAGGAGTTCGAAGGGAAAGTAAAGGTACCACCTATATATTTTCAGTTAGGAAGTTTTCGATATGTTTATTAATATATGTCTGTCATATTTACGGCTCTCGTCTACTCTACGGTCTCATAAAAGTGAAAAACAACACGCTGTCCTAGCACCCCAAAATCTGAAATAAGAAGCACGCTACCATACGGCTACCCGGCGTCGTCGTTATGCACGTGTATAAGACGTTATTGAAAGCGTGATGGTTCTGGTTACCTCGGTTTGACCTTAGGCAAGTCACTCCCCTTAGCATCGTCAATCGATAGCGTGGTAACACTGGGTTACCTCGGTGTGTCCTTAGGCAAGGCACTCCCCTTAGCATCGTCCATCGATAGCGTGATGACACTGGGTTACCTCGGCGTCTCCTTAGGCAAGGCACACCCCTAAGCATCATCCATCGATAGCGTGATGACACTGGGTTATCTCGGTGTGTCCTTAGGCAAGGCACCTCTTTAGCATCGTCCATCGACAGTGTGGTAACGCTGGGATACTTCGGTGAGTCCTTAATCAAAGCACTCCCTTTAGCATCGTCTATCGACAACGTGGTAACGCTAGGTTACCTCGGTGTGTCCATAGGCAAGGCACTCCCCTTAGCAACGTCCATCGATAGCGTGGTAACTCTTGGTTACCTCGGTGTGTCCTTAGGAAAGGCACTACCCTTAGCATCGTCCATTGATAGCGTGTTGACACTGGGTTACCTCGATGTGACCTTAGGCAAGGCACTCCCCTTAGCATCGTCCATCGATAGCATTGTAACACTGGGTTACCTCGGTGTATCCATAGGCGAGGCTGTCCCCTTAGGATCGATCGTCAATTGATAGCGTGATGATAGTGGGTTACCTAGGCTTGACCTTAGGAAATCACTCCCCTTAGCTCGTCCATCGATAACGTGATGATACTGGGTTACCTCGGTGTGACCTTAGGCAAGGCACTTCCCTTAGCATCGTCCATCGGTAGCGTTATGATACTTGGTTACCTCGTTGTGACCTTAGGCAAGGCACTCCCCTTAGCATCGTCCATCTATAGCGTGATGACACTGGGCTACCTCGGTGTGTCCTTAGGCAAGGCAGTCCCCTTAGCATCGTACATCGACAGCGCGGTAACGCTGGGTTACTTCGGTGCGTCCTTAGGCAAGGCACTCCCTTTAGCATCGTCGTCCGTAACCAAGATATTTTACAAGAAATGTTTGATGCAAAGCATCAATTCGCCGGTAAGGATGTTATGTACATCAGTAGACTGCTACACGGCGTTTAAAGTGAAACGGGACGTACATGCGCTGTGAAGCAGTCTACTCGTTTCAGTAAAAAGACGCGTCCACTTGGTTTCGCTACTAGTTTTCCCTTCCAAAATGATTGCTTCCAATTCGGTCGTTTAATAAACGACGCCCAAATTACATTTTGTAGATGATACCTTACAAATGCATTTTTTCTTACATATATGCGTTTGTTCTATTATGTTCAAAAAATCTGCATGAACTCAAATGTAGTGAGACGCACATGTTCCGTTTATTTCATTAAAATGAACGCTCCGTCTTTTAAAAGTTATTTTCAGAGTAATCATTATTTATACACAGCATAAAAAAAATCAACTTATTTTAACAGTTAATTCATGCACATACACTTCCTTAAAACATTTATTTTAGTATATTATCAATATCGTATCAGGATATTTGGTAAAACTAGTACTTTAATAGTTCTTTACAAAATAAAAGTGCTGTCATTAAATACTTCTCTTTTCAGTGCATGTTAGCAAACCTAAGCACAAGTATATTCGCCGGCAGAATGTTATTTATTGTTATTTGATTTAAGAATATTACTTTCTTATTTGATTTAATTACTCTTAACTTTTCTGTTCTTAAATATATTAAATTTACCGTTATTTGTGTCAGCAAATTCAATTATCCTTTTATGCGTCCTTTTGACCCACTCCACACTCTATGCTACGTTCCTGCATTAAGGTAAACATATAATTGTCTATGAATGAGGACAGTTACACACGTTGGATGGGTTTGGGGAGATCTTACACTGTGTTTTCATATGGTGCTAAATAACATAAACTGACATATTATTGACATTTTAATCGGATCGACATGATGTATATTAGAAACGGCTAAACAAAATATAAGTGAAAGTTTACGAATTTGGCATTTTGATAACAACTGGGTTTTAAAATGATATTCACAAAATCCCTACTGATAATAGCCACTTATATCGAGTCAGAGTTAGGCATTATGAGATAATTATATCGTAAATGGATCATGAACAAGCACAATTGCTTAATAACAATTTCGAACACTTATCCGATATTGATCAATTCATATGCCAAAGCATAGTAAGATTGTATGCCAAAACCTATTTTCTTATACTTTAAAGGAGAAAAGTATGCTTAAGTAAATAGCTTTAACTCGTTTTAAAAGCGTGTTTGGGAAACTTTTTATTTTAAAAAATATAATTGTGAGCAACTGATAATAATCAGGTCATGTCAAATCTGATTTGAAATTACAAATGCTTTTTACTTATAGTATACTATTTTGATCTTAAAGGGACACTGTACGTAAGTACGCAGATATTGAGCATAACCAAATAACCGTCTAACTTTTATTCAGTGAAATGTATACATGAAAACATGAGCATAGACCCTAAGAAGTATGTAGTAATACATCCGTGAGTTTGAAAAAAAAAAGAAGCTTTAATTATTATTTGTAAATAAAGTGAGACCCACAATATTTACCTTTTCTACGATCACGTGACTTTCAATTTCACCATAGTATTTTTGCATAGTATGTAAAGCCCGCTTAGCTCAGTCGGGAGCGATGGAAAACTTCACGCTCACGCTCATTATTATTACCGTGAGTGTATTTTTAGTTTGGGCTGCTAGTTCAAACGCCCAAAGCGGTTTTTCTTTTTTTTGTACCGCGATTGAATTCCGTCAAACAATCTTGCTTTTAATTAGTACATATTCAATCATGTTTAGTGTGTAATGTTTGCGAACATAATTAGTGTGTGTTTTATAAGCTAAAAGTTACGGACATTGTCCCTTTAATTAACAATAACTTAGTGATGATATTTTAGTAATAGTGAGCATTTTAAACAAATGTGCAAAAATGAAGTTGTAAAGGAGTTTAAAATCCATATCGCCCTAGGAGTCAAATCTATGTTTAAACCTTTGTCATTTGTAACCAAAAGCAGGTAAGGGTGGGGTTACCCATATACAGTACAGACGAAAACAAACGATGGGTTTTCACACAAAGTAGGTATTCAATAACGTACAAATAGCTTTACAATTCAGTACTTCTCTTTACTAGTCCTACACCACAACATCACTATCTTTACTAGTCCCATATCACAACATCTATACATTTTCTAGTCTCATACTACAACATTATTAGCTTTACTAGTTACATACCACAACAGAATATACGATGGCGATTCGTCCCATCCGTCTTTCTGTAAACTTTATTAATCTCTGTAAAAGAGGAAATAAAGAGAATAAATAAATAAATCAATCAATAAACAATAACTGTTTCACTGACTAATAGTCGAAACAGTGTAGACTGAACAATATGGCGGCCAGCAAAGATTGCCAGAGGTTTGTACATTGAAAATGAACATCTTTCTTTATATACTATGGTTATTTTGGGCACTCGATTTAACAGACCTACACATAAATACTCGATGCTTAAAACCATACTCGTTGCATGCCCATAGTAAAGGTGCAATGCCCTTAATCGGCGTTCAATTGGATATAACTCAGTTTTCAAATGTGAAGCGGTGAGCGATCCGAGTTTTGGACCATATAAGTTCGTTTCCAGCCCGATGTGTGTCCAGTTTCAGGATAAAATTTCTGTTTCTGACAAATTTAGGAATTTTTATAGACTGAGATACAGTCTTTTACGTTCAAACATAAGCCTTTTTAAGAACAAGAGAGATAATTTCCTTGTTAACTAAATGTTTCAACTAATTCTTTGTTTGGACTATGATTGGCGGTCTATACAACTAATCCATGTGTAACGTTAATTATTTCCTGTTTTGTCCAGAACATTAAGGAATTTATTTTTGCTCAGTATATGTTCGTTCTTCGTTGTTTATTTATACGAAAATAGAAAGGAAAGTTAATACCAATCTTTGGAGGTCGCTGCGCTATATATTTATATACAGATATCAGTGGTGAAACCTCATATACTTCCTTACTTTCTTTTCGAATAGGTGGTTCCGCTACTCCAGCCTTGCAACGCTCTGAGTATTGTTTAATTACCCTTATGATAGGTTGCCTACTTTGAAGTTTAGTTGTTTACCTTTTGTTTTCGCAGACTTCATAACCTGGGCTCCCAGCTAAATACCATGTTGTTTATTTCGCCCATTGTTTACTCGTTTAGTGCAAACCATTTTGTTTGAAAATGGAACCAAACGCCGCTAACCATGCTATGAAGCTACCACATTGACCCATATATGTCCAGGTCTCATTTCTCGGTAACGGTCCACCTTTTTTAAACACGACTATTTTCGTTTTCTCCACATTAACGGTTAAATTCTACGGAGCCCCGCAGATGCAAATGCAAGAACACTCAATATGTCTTTATAAGACAAACCTATATTGAAATATAATTCAATAAGTTCTTTCATGTCCACCATGATATATTAACTTAGCATAACAGTATAACTGTACTCGTATTTACATTTGACTAACTTTTATTTCACTTCATAATTCCTAATTCCTAATTCCGAATTCTGAATTCCGAATTCCGAATTATGTAAATCTTTTAAATATTGGGTATTGTACATTGGAAACCCCAGGGGTCGTGGGTTTAAATCTCAAAGGAGGCATATTTTTGTCTTGTAAGGGAAGGGGGGTATATAGTAGTCACACTGTCAGTAAGTTCGTCCGTCCATCAGTGCGTTCGTCTGTACTATCTTGTCTTGTATTTGAGACCTATACCTTCAAAAAACATTAAACTGTACTCAAGGGCTGACGCGTCGCCATCGCCGCCCCCGCCGATGCCGGAAACGTAATGTAAAGGAAAACATTTCACGACGTACGGACGGACACTGGTCAACCTTTGTATCTCACCCAGCAATCAACGACGGGGCATACTAATTATCAATTTACTAATATAGTAAATATAATAGTTAACCAGACAGAATAAACCCCAAAACTGGAGTGTAGATTTAAGAGTAGTGTAATTTTGCCGTTATTGGCGGGTTAGTTTCTTAATACCATGATCTTTGTAATTATGGCACTATCTTTCTGTCGCACGCTCTACTACAGCGTGCGAACGCTCTAGCTTCAGCGTGCGAACGCTCTAGCTAGAGCGTTCGCACGCTGTAGTAGAGCGTGCGAATGCTTTAAATTATTGTTTCTGCATGTCACCTGCGGGGCTCCGTAAAATTCCGACGCTCGCAATACTGTTCCAGTTCGTTTAAATGCGACTGTAATCCCTCTGGGGTGTCACTGAACAATACAAAATCAACATAAAATTAGATTCAATATAATGAAAGCTGATCCAAATTAAGGCCTGACAAAGTATCACCTTGTAACGATGTTTCAAGATCATTTAAAAATAACGAAAATAAGAACGGTGAAGTTATTTCCCCTTGAAAAAGTCCAACTTCACATTTGAAGAACTCAGACAATGAGTCGATATGACGTACACAAAGTTTTACATCATCATACATCGATCTCAAAACACCAAACAATTTACCATCTATCCCGTTACGTATCATTTTGCACCAGAGACCATTTCTGTATATTGATTTAAATGCTTTCTTTAAATCAATAAATACGCATTACAGTTTCTCTTTATTTTGAATATGCTGATTTATCAAATTATGCAATATGAATATAGCGTCCGTGTTTCCATGATCCGCTTTGAACCCAAACTGTGCGTCTGATATGCCATCGTTTTCTTTAGCCCATTTCTTTAATCTTTCATTAATGACCGTCGTGAACAATTTCGCTAAACAACTTATTAATGTTATTCCACGGTAGTTATTCGCATCATCCGGTGGATTTTTCTTTAACAATGGAATAACCACACATATTGACCACTGTTTAGGAGACACACTGCTTCCTAATATGTCATTAAATATTTGTTTCTAATGGAATGATTAACATGTCTATACCTTCTTTAAAATACTCATTTATCCATGCATCTATTGAAGAGCTTTTATTCACGTTAAGTTTTTTGTCGCGTTCCTAATCTCAGCCTGTGAAATAGGACAATCGAGTTCTACGAATGTAGAAGTTATTTCGTCCCCTTCCCATCTTATCAAAAAATCATCTACTTCTTCGTGTACTTCGTCATTAACCGATTTTTGCTAATTGTTTGAAATGCTCATAAAATGCTTGAAGTGTGATATTCTCATTAGCGTCATGTTTACACTTTTTAAACATTTTCCACAATTACCGCGTTTTTTTCTTCCTCAGACTATTCATCTCTATGCCTAACAGTTACGAGATAATCGATATGACTTTCACCGCCATTATGATTCAAGCACGTGCGCCGTCCATCGTCATCAGGTGAGTTTGATCTACAATTCACAAAACAAATATTTGCGGCTTTACACATATCCAATAAATAATTGCCAAAACGATTTGACCCATAAAAAAAAATCGCATGAAATACGCCTCGTGGGTATATCATTTAAGTTGTCACTTAAATCAAAATCGGTCAGTTGCCACTAGTGCAACGCCCAGACGAGTTCCCTCCCCTATCCAATATAATCATTTTATTACTCTTTTTTTTTTTTACAAATAGCTAGCATACAACTGGAATATAATTTTCAATAGGAATACATATAAACTCGAACGAAAAACAAAAAATTAACAAAAAAAACTCTTACGAAGTTTCACAACATTAATTGGCGATTTTCGTAGGCATGCTTAAACAAAAAAGTAAAACCGAACAATACACATATTGTATAATGGACATTTTTTTTTTTAACGAGTTTAGTCTGCGGCCAGTTTAATATACACATAGTTAATCAACTGATGTAGTATAGTACGTTCCCCTTCGACAGCCTCTAACAAGTTTGTAAACAGTCGATGCATTTTAGTGAGGTATTGGTCAGAGGCCCGTTATATTCTAATAATAACTGGTGTCCTATATTTCACGGGTTTTCCGTGTTACTCAGTACTGTATTGTCGTCTGTACACGGTTCATTCATACACGTGGGGAATTAGACAAAGTATAGTCGGATATTTAGTAAAGATAAATGAACTGTTTTGAATGCTGTTTTACATCATTTTAGCACATGTTAGGCCATATTTAACGGTAGATAATGTTTGTTGTAGAGGCAAACCACCCAATTTTTCCTGGGTGGAACCAGTACTGTATACCTCCCGTCAATGATTGAGAGACAAGTGGTATGAAGGCAAGTTGTGAGTTAAGACTGAAGCTGAACAGTCGTCACGATCTGATGATACAATGACACGAGGCAGTTTGTTTCGTACAACTATTATCTTGCAAAGTTCAATCATAGCTTCCATCATATCATTCACCCCATCACATTGCGGTTTCTGTCCATTACAGCGTGCCATTGATACGTGTCTTGTTATAATACCGCGCCATAAGCTACAATTGCCGTTAGTGTTCATCCAACTTTGTCAACCAATCAGTTGTCTCAGATTTTCAAATACTTGCACCAGTTATTCATGAAGAGTTTACTACCAGCGCTATTCGTGGTTTACAGCGTG
>JAWPHD010013293.1:0-69312 GCA_037043455.1 Cyrtodaria siliqua
ACACAAATGGCATAATATATGCGAACAATATATATAAAATAAATATCTAAAAAAACAACTTTTTCCTACCTACCTATTCTAACTTTTTGACAGGGTGAAACCAGAAACACACACATTTTTATTAGGCCTTAGCTCACGGCCTAGAAGGGATGCATCTATAAATTTCCGTCTGTAAAAAAACCCACCCCAGAGGTCAAATAAATAAACCTAAGCGTTAATTGTATGCGTTTATAGTTTGATACGATCAATATTCAAATTCTTCAAAAGTTCCATCTATCATCAATTATCTCTGATTGAAAAACATATAACAAACAGCAGCAGGTTGGCAAGATCAATTTACAAATGGAGAAAAGTATACTAAGGGAGGTAAGTACACTATTTGAACTGTTTCGCCGTTAGTTTAACTGTTTCCCAGTTATATATATTAGTAAGGGATATAACTACACTTTATCATTAAGATGTAGTGTTATTATCTCCGTTACGGCCATTTTGTACTACCTGATATGCCGCATAATGTCAATGACACAGATGAACTATAGCTCGCTAAATGTACTAGTGCACGCTTTTGCACGGTTGGCATATTTCCCATCAGAATGGTCAACACTATTTAAGCACACGTGGCTGCTGCTAGGTCAATGAAAAATGCTTTTATTGTAGGATGTATGATAATAATAATACACAGTTAGACATTTGGTTTCGTGTGCGTTATTTTTTATTTATCTCATAACATGAGTGTAATAACACCATCAATATTTTCGATATTCTGCTAGTGGTATAACATAAAGTTAATGACGTCCTGGACGTCTCGTATATGTTCGTTTTCTGGCAAAATTTAATTGAATTGGGTTTTAAGGCGCACTTACACATGAAAGGTTATATGGCGCCTAACAGGCATGAACATGCCAGGCTCATCCTCCATGTACATCGAGATAAAATATGGAGAATGGGCCTAGGACCTTCTCACCCTGAACTGCAGAGTTGCTGCAAATTCTATTGTAGACACTCCATTTACGCTGGAGCCACGTTTATTGTTTTTCTGCCACTGCTCTTAGTGATATTTGAGCGAGATGGCACCCGCAACAATGCAGGGGTCATGATGAAGACCTTTAATGAGCATAAACAAAAATGACGAAATGAATATGAATAGGGGGGGGGGGGGGGGGGGGGGTCCTTCCCCTCCGCATGTGACGGTGTGTTTGCAGTGCTTGTATTCTACCCCGGAACCCACACGGGGACTTTTCTGGCGTAATGTGATATCATAAGTTATGTAATAAATAGAATCTAACATTCGTTCTCATTCATTATTGGATTTATTAAACTCGTTAGCAAATATGATATAATGCTCGGCAAGAGCAACGCATTATATCATTTTGCCAACTCGTTTAATATATTCAATAATGAATGAGTACTCGTGTAAGATCCTCTATTTATTTCCCATGAAATACAGATACGGTGACATTTTTTTATTAATTTTTATTATACCTTACGTTTACACTCCTGAATAAATTGCCCATACCCTTAGCGTGAAGCAATTTTTACTGATCACCGGTAAACAATTTGTACTATCACACGATTGTGACGTCACGGGAAGTTTAAAAATAGGTTTTAGGTTTTTCCAATTACGACACGCTTTACGCAATTGGAAATCGGTGAACGCTGCTTAAAATACAGTGGAAGTTATGTCAATCGTAAGACAATGATAAAATATGTTGTTTATATTGTCAATACGTTGATATGTCTAAAAAAAAGAAAAGAGTAAAAGCTATTAAAGGAGCCCTTTAATACCCTTATAACTTATATTTATTCGATAGATATATTTGTATAAAAACTATTGATATATTTCTCACGGTTAAAATCACAGCCGAAACACGTTATTATTACGTTTCCATATATCACTCGGCACACCTTTACGGAAATCAACGGGGAAAAATCCGGAATATTACGAGTTTACACGAAGTCCAACTTCGGCGATGACGTCACACAGATGCCCAGATACAATCAACAATTACGTTGTTTCAGTTTCTGAGAGTGTACTCTTTTTTTTCAAGCTGATTAAAATTATTATATCTATTTTTTTTTTTTCAATAAATGCTTATCTGATCTGATCATGATTTACATGATCAGATTATTGCTTGCTAATTCCACTAATGTCCTATAAATCTATCATTTTTTTTTAATAATTATAGTACATGAACCTCTAGGCCAAATTGTTTGAAACAGCCAGAACAAAGTCATTTTATGACACTGTGTATTCCGTAACAAGTGAAAGAAGGGTTTTATGATCCTAGCCATATCCTGTTATCACCTTTCTGTAACACAGTCAGATAGTTTTATGACCCTGCATATTCAAGATTGAGTGGCAAGTAAGGGTTTTATGGCATTTATGGTATTTCGCAGTACTTAGCCACTTTTACCCAGCTTATATGGCATCAGTTGTATTACCATGTGTATTTCACCATCAGTGGTAGTGAATTCAGTGCTGTATGGAACAAAGCATAATTAGGCCAATATAACTTTATAAAGCTCTTATTTATAAATATCTACACCAAAAAAGAGGTTATAACATTAGAAAAATGAATGGCGGTGGGAATATAAACCTTATAATTAGACATAATATTATAATACCTAATACAATTATATATGTGGCTCATTACCTGCTCAAACAAATAGGGTAGATAAGTAAGGAGAATTATCTTTTTCTTCACTCACAGGTTTTTTTGGCTGTTTTTATAGCCGAAATTCGGTCATATTCCCAATGCCAAAACATATATTTTTTTCCCAATGAAGAGGAAATAATTCCCAATTTAAAAAAAAATTAATATATATATCTTTTTTTTTAAGAGTGCCAATCCAATGATTGGGGTTCAAAAGCTTAAATAAATGCTTCTGTATATCTTGGTGTACAAAAAACAGTATTAAAGATATAATTATGAAAGGAATGCTTTACTTTATATTTTTCCGAATTTTATTAAAAGTCGCGCTAAAATTCCCAATTTTATGAAAAATCCCGTTAAAATTGCGTTAAAATCGCGTTAAAATTCCCAATTCCAGGGGTACGGGTCATGTTCCCAAAATCATGAAAAAAAGCCCCGACTCATTATTTTGTAACCTGATAAACAAACTTCAAACATGTATTTGTTGATATCATCATATATTACAGGATACAGAAATTAGATTTGGCATACAATGTTTGAGGTCAGCCCTTCCAAACGGGGTTTGTCAGAAACCGGAACATAATTTTACTGGGCCAGTTTTTTTATATAAATAATTAAAAAATATATATATTGGGGTTAATATGTGAGGTCTTATTAAAATGCCTGAAAAAAGGTAACACACATGCTTTGAATTAGCAATACCTGTAGCCCGATTGATAAAAATAGAGTATTCTGGAGAAGAACTTGGACAGAACATGGAATGGTGATATTTATGTAACTCTTACCCTTAGACCTTCGAATGACAATTATGCGATCAATGTGTACATTTGTCTAATTCCCACTGTGTATGCCTGCCGCCACCTCAGTGGGGTAAAACGTTGATAGGCGCATAATAAGTGATATGTTAATAAACACAAACAACAAAGACAAACTATGAAAGTATGCAATCAGTTAGTCTCATTTATTTGACATCTGGGTTTGTTACAAAAGGACGTTTACATTATGCACCATGTGACTTGCGTTTGACCAAAAAACGTGTGGACAATTTCAGACCGTGTGTAAACGTTTCTTGTAAGACGTCACTACACTGACACCTGTATTTTGCCGTTCAAACAGTGCATAGTACCTAGATAATAGATTTAAACTAATGTATTTAATATCATTTTTTTTATTATTAACATTTTAGTGTGAAATGGATAACAAATGATCATTTTAGGTTAGTTGTACATTTATAAAAAATCAGTGTATCAGTTTATATCTAGGGCAGAGAATCTCTACGGAAAATCCACACATTAAAAAGTCAAACGCGTATGCACGTCGGAGGACGGTTCATTAAAAAAATCCTCTTGCCGTTCGTAGGCATATTTTTAGGTCAGAGAAAACGTAAAGCCACGGCTTCATGTTATAGGAGAGCAAATCCCTGAACTTCTGTGATGCAACAAGCTTTTCTCATAAATGAGTCTGCAGTCAATAAACAATTTCATCCCTATGTATTTCATACTGTCAGTGACAGTTGCCTTTAATACTTCAAGAAAGTATAATCTAAGTTATCTCAATAACATATTGAGAACCTGTCTGTGTTGTCAATCTGCCAGATATGGCGCGGTACTTTGTGTGACGTCACACACCGGAAATCAGCGGAAATAAACCGGAGGCGAATACGGATAATGTATCGGTCAACAGGTGATTTTTTAACTGGCGATAAAAAGCACGGAAAGCGATATATCACCAAAAAATGAGTTGCAATGTGTTTATATAGTGTTCAGTAATAAATATAAACAAGAAACAAGAGGTATAAAAGGGCTCCTTTAATCTTGTGTTTTTTTTGTTACTTTAAATCAAACTGGTATAAATATATAAATTAAAAATAAAAAAATAATTTCCGCTCATATATTTAAATTTTAATCAAGACATTATTTGTTTGGTATAATAAAATAAATATTGCTTCGCCTCGGTCGACAATATCCACTGTCACCCTCACTGGGATACAATATTTATAATATATAATGAAAAAGTATAAGATCTAGTGTATACCAACAGTGCACAATACCGTTATAATCCGAGCCTTCTCTGACCTTACCAGCCCTTTTTACGATTCTGGCTGTGTACGGTCAGAGGAACTCCTATAGTAAAACACGGGGATCTCCTCTCCCTCGCGGGAGGGAGGGAGGGAGAGGAGCTACCCTCTTGGTTTTAAATCAATATATCTATTCATTGGATTAGTATGTCAAGCATGTAGACCGATTATCAATATATTTATTAACCTATCTGAACCGAAATATTTGTTTTAATAACCTTAATCAAATCGTAACGGTCAACCTTTTCAGACGAAGTTAAAAAAAAAAATCCATCATTTGTTAATATTCAAGTCAAATGTCACGTGATCGTGACCGGTGCGCAGATACATATTTCCCGCAAAATTCAAACAATTTCAAAATTGTGACCAACTTTTCCCTTTGGCACCAGTAATTCTCTTAAAAACATCCAATTGTTTGTCTTTAAAGTTTAGACCAATAATAATGCTCCGATAAGTCTTCGTTCCAATCCAAAAATCCCTCGATACTGTCAGTTTATACTGGACTTATTTGATGAGGGGAATATGAGTGCCTTCACCTCTCGCGAGAATATCACGGGAATTAATTAAAATGTGGCGGACATAGTAAATAAAGGTGTACTTCAAAACATAAATGTTTTATTTTGTCACTACCATCTATAAAAGTGCAGTTTTATCATTGCAACTTGGTATAATAAACATTAATTGATCGATCTGTTGAGCTAAACTATCGTAAAACACCGACCCGACAACGCAAACATCGTTGAAAGTGCATGATCGTGTGTTTTTAGTAATCCCCCGATTTTCACTATAGGAGTTCCTCTGACCCTATACAGCCGCAAAAAAGAAAAATCGAGAAAGGCTTTTAGGTTCAGAGAAGGCTCGGATTAAATACCGTTAGTGTTTGGAGTAGAGTTCAATAATTGTTTTGCCACACAATGAATAAGGACCAATTTACCATAGACCTACATACGAATGAGCCACACTCTTTGCGATTTTGTCTGTTCAGATACATGTTTAATGACCGTACACTGCATAAGATAAGCCCAGAAAGCAGCTCACCAGTGAGCAAGCCTGTACTGTTACTTCTGAGTAACCATGACATTATAATTTCCTGCCATCTTGATCCAAATAATCCAAAATCGATGAGATATGATCAAGTGATTTTTTCAACGATGTACGCATTTTAGGCACGAGCAATGGTCAACCATATAGTACATGACAGTAATTCAACACTATTGATGTGAACATAGTATTATAAAGAATATTTATATGACAGAAATTGTGCGCTTTATATTCGAAAAGTTTGGTACAGTTCTACTCAAAGTTGTTTTGTTTTTAACTGTGAAATAAACTGGTCCATAAAATAAAAAATCCATTTATCCAGCGAGTGCAAAGGGAACAAAGCTTCCAATCAATAACGCATGAGCCTGGATGACCAAAAAAAAACAACACTTAAATTGTAATGAAAATGTCGAACAAAATCTAACTTTAGGCAATTTTAATTCTTTATTTTGATAGTATTTGAGACCAAAAGCAGAAAATGTCAAAGTAATCTTTAAAACATAACATGGCTTCTGGGAGTGCAATAAAGCCATGATTTATTTCTCGTAATACACTAGTGTATTACAGATGCCAATGAGGACCGAATCACAGTGTTTGTATACAGTAAAACATTTAATACCAATTGTTTTCATGGTATGTCATACTGTACGTTCAGACACTTTAATTATTTATCACTATTTGAAATCTTACTTCATAAAACGAACGTTAATAACGTTAAATTTGGTTTAAGGTGTCGCATTATTTGTAAGGCGACCGCATTTACAACCGCGTAACGTAGCGACGTCGTGTAAACAACAAACGACGTCATGATTTGCCTTACGAATTGCCGCCGTATATAAGGAAAATGACAACATTAAAATGAAACTATCACGTCGTAGGTGGGTTATGTGATAAACAGAATCTTACATTCGTGACTGTGTGTTATTGACTTTAATAAACTCGTTGGATAAAAAGATAAGATACTCGGCAAGAGCCTCGTATCCTATCATGTTATCAAACTCGTTTATTAAAATCAATAATACACAGTCACTCATGTAAGATCCTCTATATATGAATATATGATATAAATTGATCTTATTTCATTTAATTTTCTGTTTCAGATTAGTGCTACCAGTTAATCAGTTCCCTATATGGCAAGCTGAACTACTATTTATTCAAAAACAAGCTATCTGTTTTATCTTACAGTGATATCTTTCTAAGCTAGAGAGATAGCTCATTAAGTTAAGAGATATATTTGTAAGGCAAAGAAATGTCTCCTTAAGAAAGAAAAATATCTCTTTAATGGTATTATAAATATATCTCTTTAACTTCAGGAGATATGTCTCATTCCTAAGGAGATATCTCTGTAACTTATAAAGATATCTGTTTAACTTAAAGAGATATCTCTTTTGCTAAACAATATATCTTGTTTTCAGTGATATCTCTGTAAGTTAAAGAGATATCTCTGTAGCGCTGAGAGATATCTCTATACGACAGAGAGATATCCATTACAAAGAAAGATATCTCTTCAGAATGAGAGATCTCTCAAAGTACAGAGATATTTCTCGAAGAACAGATATATATATTTAAAAATAGAGATATCTCTCTTATATAGAAGATATCTCTGTAAGATAATTTATTCAAAAGCAAGCTATCTTTTTTATCTTACAGTGATATCTTTCTAAGCTAGAGAGATATCTCCTTAAATTAAAGAGATATATTTGTAAGACAAAGAGATGTCTCCTTAAGGAAGAAAAATATCTCTTTTAATGGTATTATAAATATATATCTTTAACTTCAGGATATATCTCTGTAACTTATAAAGATATCTGTTTAACTTCAAGAGATATCTCTTTTGCTAAACAATATATCTTGTTTTCAGAGATATATATGTAGGTTAAAGCGATATCTCTGTAGCGCTGAGAGATATCTCTCTAATACATCTCCATTTGTTTCTAAGACACATTCTGAGTAAAAAATTTCTCATACTCTTTTAATGACTTTTGCTATTAACATTTTCTAATGTCATCAACATTTTCTATCAATAAATGTTTTGTAAATGTATCCATTGTGTTGCTTATCCTCTGTGAATGAAAACCATGATGAATGATTTGTACTTGTAAAATTCCACACTGACCACTGCTGACTGCCCATGTGGTTTACATCTGATAAGAATCATATTGATAACAAACCTTGAAGATTTAGGGGTCAGAGCTGAGTAATATAAAATGTCTTGCAGAGGTGTTAATTGGATAAACCGTTATACTGTCCAGAAGAATTCTGGGGAAATGTGGGCATAAAGAACAGAGTGCGTAAGTAATATAAGGAGTCATAGATAATTTTTAATTTGAAAAGCTAATTAAAGCAGGGACTGTAAGACGAATGGGTCCTGATTAAAGTAAACAATCTAATACAAAGTTCATACCGTGTCGTTGATTATATGCGTTTCTAGTTTGATACGATCAATATTCAAATTCTCCAACAGTTCCATCAATCATCAATTAGCTCTATATCTCTGACTGAAACAATAGCAAGAAGCAATCAATTAGTAAATGGCGAAATGTATACTAAGGGAGGTAACTAAACTTCACATTTGTATATTACTAAAGGAGGTAACTACAAGATCATTAAACTCTAGTGTTTAGTTTCGTTTAAACATATTTATTTTACATCGATTGCGAAACAAGTCATTACAACTTAGATTAATCAATGTGGATTAATTATCTTGCTCAAGGATAGATAACGTGGCCGCGGCGAGGATCGAGCCCACGACCTCTCGATTCTGAGTTCGGCGCTCAACCACTGGATCAGCTCTAGTGTTATTATCACTGATACGTCGTTTTGTGCCACCTGATATGCCGCATAATGTCAATGACACAGATAAACTATTGCACGCTAAATGTACTATTATACGGTTACGGAATGTACTATTGCTTGTACTAATCTTATATTTTTCAGTTTTAAAATTTTATTTTTATATATTTTTATTTTTTTACCTTAAACACAACATGTAATTATCCAGTGAAGCACGCCTTCATTTTGATAATTTTAAATGTTACAAGCAACATCTGTTGATAGATGTCAATAGAAACAACGACACATGAAGCTGCATGTGGTCACTGTGGTTTGTGTGATTTATGACTTCATAACTGTACTGGTTCATTTGCCCTGCTGACAAGCATCAGCTCAGATTGAGCCATTTCATGTGGCCTATTCCTAAGGGTGAATTATCAATCGAATATATCGATCAAACATGAGTGACACTAATTACAAATAATTAACAAAGGCAGGAAGTCTTACAACTGTGTGTAAGGTTAGGCATGAACTCACTATATAACCTACATAGTGCATTTGCAGTTCATTCTCCCCGTCCCAGTTCAGACCACCGAACCAGCAGGACGTGTCCATCTACAACGGTTTCTTCAAGCGATGTTGACGCGTCCTGCAGGGGGATCCGGAACGTGACTACCATCATCGACCACCATCAACGTCGGGCCCGGTGGGGTCTGTTTCTAGTGATTTCGGTCCCATCGAGCCGAACGTTGAAAGTGTAGTGTTTAGGTTGTCATCAGCACCGATACACGTTCCGATCTGGTATACACCCCCACACTAGGGTAATACCGTGGCCCTTCTCAGGGCCGTTTTTTGTAATCTACTGAGACATAACCACCATGGATACATTCAACCTGCGAAATCTACACCTGTCGTGTGCTGGAGTAACACAGCAGACGACGGTGTATATGGCGGAGGAGACCATGGAGCATAAACAGAATGGAAGACGCCGTAACATCACCTCCGCAAACTTTGGGGAATGTTCCGGGGGTCGTCCACCATTTTGTGCTAGCTCCAGGACGTAAACATCACGGGACATAAAGATCACGGATTCTCCATCAACAGGATTGACCTACTTGGCGGTGATGGCGCGGAGGTTCACGTGGACCCGGATTGACCTCCTAGGCAGGCTTCAAATCTCCTGTGTACTGATTGGCTGAAACCTCCTTAATCTACTTTCGCGCCGGCAATCGGATTGACCTAGTCACAATTTTGCAGGCAATCCGATTGGCCAAAATCTTCAAGGGAATCTACAATCTACTTGGACTTAATCTTCAACTTTCATCAAAATCAACTTCTGGCTATCTACGTTGGATTTCTTCACTAACCATCTGCTGCTGCTGTTCTACAGTAAACCACTTTGGACGACGCCCCTTCTCCCAGACTCCACTCAATTGTAACCTTCTGTTGAAAAGCTCGCCAAAAGGCCTAGTGTCATAGGGCGAGGACAAACAAAAACTTCAACTCACTCGCAGTTCATTCATCCATCCTCGTTCCGACCATTGGAGCAGCAGGACGTGTCAATTTACAGCTACATTGCCACCCCAATGGCAGCACCCCAGGCGATGTCGACACGTCCTGTGAGAGGATCAACAACAGTGCCCTTTATACAGGAAATGGGCTTTTTACCTACTTGTACAGAGTTTTAGATTGTTTTACGTTTTAACGTGGAACTAAACAGGGCCGCTTAGTTCAACTACTGATGGACTGTTGGCGCTGATCATCACGGGTACCGAATGCTGGAATAACCCTTCGAGATGCATGCCTGTCGTATGATGTACGGGACCCTGGGTTTTTTAAAATTACCATTATACGACGACATTATATCGGAGGAGCCATTGTCAACATATTCGTGGGCAACACGTGCAGCTGGATTAACCTACTTGGGACACAATTGGTGCTACTAAACTCCTGATTGGCTGAGACGATTTCAAGCCGGCAATCGGATTGACCTAGTCACAATTCTGCAGGCAATCCGATTGGCCAAAACCTTCAATTTCTACAACAAATCTTCTTTGGGAAAAGTTGACTATCTACAGTAAACATCCCTTGATTTCTTCAGTCAACTCTACTGCTGCTATCTACGGTAAACTACGTTGGACATGGGATACTACCTTACCTGGACTCATCTGCACTTCGTAATCTACTATTGAAATGATCGCCAAAATGCAATATGCAACAAGGCGATCGATGCAGTTCATTCCATGGTTGCACTGTTTACGTTCATTTTCATTGAATGAGTACGAAGAGTGTCAAGAAAGTAAGTTGTCTTCGTTATTACATTAACACTTATCATATATCCTTATGTTATAGAATAAAATACCGGTGTACGGGTAGTTAGTGCATACATATTCGTCTTCGGATTTTTAATCGAACCTAGGAAGAATAAGACAAATCACATCCAGTGACATATACATACATTGATTGTTGTATCAGTATCCACGGACCTTACCACTATTTTATAACCTTACAGGTGTTAAAAATGACGTAAAACACCATACAAACAAACAAAATACCACCTTTTTATTTGCAGTATTAGTATTTTTTAACACTCATTGTTCACGCCTATTACCACTGGTTTAAACGCTATTAATTGTGTGACATATCCACACACGCATTAAATGCAACAATTCATGAATTTGAAAAGAAAATATATATACCTTAACGTTATAATTTTAAACATATTGATATGTTGTTTTTCAATAATTAACACAAACGTTATATTTATCAATGTATTGAAATAAATAAACTAAGACACTGGAGTTGCTTATAGGGACACACGGTAATCTTCGGTGTTGATCAAGTATTGGGATTAGCGTCTTGCTTTTATTATTTTGAAGTTAAACCTGATTACATATAATTTAAATACAATTTTGATTTTTCATTTGTTCGTATTATTCTGCCATAGGTTTACATGTTCTATCGGGTGCTATATAATCAGCTATGTTCTATCGTGTTCTATCGGTGCTATATAATCAGCTATGTTCTATCGGTGCTATATAATCAGCTATGCAACACTATTTGCTTTATATCATTCTTATAATTAGTATGAATGATGGAACAAATGCCAGTAGTTTTTTCATCATTGATTTGCTTTAAAGTCTTAAAGAAACCTATGAGTTAAAAACAATTTTTCTAGAATATGAATGTGTTATAGTATCAATTAAAAGGCTGCTACGTTCATATACATTTTCAATTTTTCCTTGCAAAGGTACAAATCCTATAATCCCGTTCCATCTATCAAACGTTTTAAAAAAATATTATAGGCAGCAGATCAATTTATGATGCAATGCTTATAAAAATGTAACCCCATTAGCGATAATAAAATGGAATGAATAACTTAATAATAAACACCTAAATTGGAAATACATATTTGCTGCAACATTTAAAATAATGAAGATGTAAAAATGAGATATAGAGTCCTATAGAAAAAACTATAGAACGCAGTGGTATCGTAGGTGCGCACTGTACTTCAAACAAGGACTTGCAAATACAATGAAAGAGACAAAAAACAACAGAAAGGGTGATGAAGACAGGTTTACCGACTTGGAATGATCAGTAGGCAATAAGGCCTACTGGTTAGCTTGAATCGATTTTATATGCGCACAATCCTCGCTATTATCCTGTCTTCAGCGCCCAAATAGACAAGACAGTGTAAACAAAACTACATCCTATCAAAAGGAATTATCTTACAATAAAGTCCACATCCAGAGAAACTAACTAAAGAAACACAAAAAATTAATAAACATCTCAGGATGTATCCAGAGTCGTACTGAACAACCATAGTAGTTGCAGCTAAAGAGAAAACCAATCTAGGGTACGACCAGAAAACTCGAGGGACGAAAGCTCATGCACCCACCTTCCTTAGTTGGGGTTTCAGTAGGTACAATCATAGAGTCCCAAGAGGTAGTCCAGTCATCGCACAAGTGAAAAGTGAAGCGCAATGACTGACTGTATAGGGGTCAATCACTAAACATGCAGTGCGCTGTAAAACCAAAGGTTTATATCCTTTTCTGACGAACTTCCTGATTAAATTTGTAAAGCGGTCAGGAAACCCGTCAGACCCCTTTAACTTTCGAAGTTTATAGACCACATCTCCATAAAATGAGGGTTGTGATATGCCTAGTCGCAGAAGTGTTTTAAGGTTGGTGTTGTACTTTTCCAGCAGGCCCTCGTTGAGGCGGTATAATTTAGAGAAATATCTACGTAGTTTGTGATAACGAAAACCCTGCTGAAGAAGTTTACTTGTAATAACTTGATTTCGATCATTGAAGTCTATTACATCATTACACGCTCTAGCAAATCGAATGAGCTGGGAGATATACACCCCGTATGAGGTAGCACTAGGTACATCTCCATCCAGGCGTGGATAGTTAACGATGTTAAAATTGAAATCATCTCTGTTATCAAAGATTTTAGTATGAATACAATCGTTTGAAATCGAGAGATGAAGATCGAGAAATGCTGCTACTGTATCCGAAATGTTGGCTTTATTCAACGTGAGCTCTGGTGGATAAATGTTATTTACCATATGAACAAAGAACTGATTATCAATATTGAGTATGTCATCAAGATACCGAGAAGTATTATTACATGCGTCAATAATTTCACCCTGGCTAGCAGGTGACAAACTCAAACTCCAATGGTTCAAGTATGGGATAAACTTTAAATTAACCTGTACTCTTTGTAATAAAGCGGTAGAATCATTTAAACATCTCTTCTACGACTGTGAGGTTTCGAAGTTATTTCTACTTTAATTAACAGAATATGTACTGAAATAGTGACCAACTCGTCAGAATCAGATATTATAATTATTAGGGAATACTGAATTTGATAATATCCTTAATAAAATTCTAATATTAGAAAAATACCATATATTGTTTCAAAAACAAATAATTCGGCACCTTCCTGTCTGAATTTTATTTACTATTTAAAATCAGTTTATAAAACTGAACAATACGTTGCATATAACAACTCAAATGATACATACTTTCTTAAAATATGGAACCGATATGAAAATATTGTTGCTGAACCATAACACTACTATTCGCTACTATTGCAATTCACAGAAATTGCTATAAATATCATAAACTACATCTACTGTTTACCCTTCCTTTTTCTATTTTATTTGTCCAAATTGCATTTTATTCAATTTTATAAATATTTGTTTTCTTTCGAGTATAATTAACATATAATTTTTTTCTGCCTTAAACCTTTTTCTAATTGATTTTCTTTCTTAATTATTGAACAAATTTTTATGTAACAAGGTATATGACAAGCATTTGCAGTTCCAAAACTAGTCATTCTTCGATTGCTTTATTTGATGAGTCGGTGCTTGACACTGCCCCTTAATAATCTAAATCATGAAGTAAAGTTTAGCATACAATTGTAATACAAGTAAAATATGTACATATCTCATGCCAATATGCATTGAACCATACATAAACATAGTTTTATATTATACAATACATTTATAAAAACTTCGTATTTATTACATGGTCATGAGCCGGTGATAAATTTGTAATGCACGATACTACAGATGAGCTGATTATTTGAATATTCAACTTGCATTCGCCAAGCAAATTACATCTGATGAGGCTTGCTCAAACTCTGCCACCCTTTCCGCATTCTAAATTCGATTGAAAAAAAAATACTCACAACAGACAAAAAATGGCTACAGTTCTATTATGAACAAGACAATGTCTTACAAGTTATCTCCCCTTACGAAAGATAGAATAAGACCACATCAAGTATTTAAACTAAAATAATAGAACTAACAATGAACGGTAATTATACTTAAGATATGGTGTACAACGACCAATCGATATTTTAACAATCACAGTATTTTTGTAATTAAAGTTCTCAAACACAAATCATCACAAAAGAATTGACAAACGAAAAAAACAACAAAAAACGGCTCAATTACACCAAAACATACAACATTATATAGTGAAAAAAGTACTTTCTGAGCGCTAACCATTTTTGATTTCAAATTATTTGGGTGTGGGGAGGGGCAAAGCATACTCTGTCCCCAACCCACCCACTCTGAAAATTGGGGGGCGGAGGGTGGCTCCTACGCCTATGTCAATTTAGAAATTAATGTTATGGTATACATATGTTATTTACACCCCTGGTATTGGTACATGTACGAGCATTTGATTGGTCAGTACCTGTACACATTCTAATTATAGATTATACTACTCACAATATTTGATTCACAAAAGTTGCATAAAACAACTTTATACATGTGGTTTACTTTTTAATGGCTGACAATTATATCAAGGTAATATATTGCAAGTTATATGTAAAATAGTCTGATATTGATGAGTTTTAATTACTGATTGATTCTCTGTATAGTGCACTGTTTAAAATCATCTTCATAATTATTTATTTTTTAATATTTTAGCTTTATATGATGTTTATGATAATTATATGATATACTGCAAGTTTCGTGTAAAAATATTTAGTTGTTTTTTAATTATCCTACTTTTAACTTTGCTATTCGTTGAGAGTACAATCACCTTAACAGTATATATTTAATATGCTGTACATGATGGGGCAGTCGAACACAAAGGTATGAACACATTGTATAATTCACTGACCTACCGTTAACAATATAGTCTACATACTGTACATGATGGGGCAGTCTAACACAAAGGTATGAACACATTGTATAACTCACTGACCTACCGTTAACAATATAGTCTATATACTGTACATGATGAATGTTGTCAAGTTCACGTTCAAATTGCATTCTCTTCATCTGTTTCCCCTATACAAAACTTTTGTTAATATTTGTTAGATAGCTGGAACATTCTATCTGAAGCTTTAATAACATATTAACCGTTAAATAGGTGAGCAGCTTGGTTTCTGAGATATCTTAAGAGAAAAAATATGACACATATTCATTTTTTGTAACACAGATTAAATCGAATCACGTTAATTTATTCAAGCTCAGTATATATGATTCTATTCTATGTATATATGTAAAAAAAGTGCGTGATGTATGGGGGGAAAGTGGGAATATTACCTGTTTGGCATTGCAAATCCTCGGAGAAAAAATGGTAAAACAATATGCATTTTTACTCATTTTTTTTAAAACTTCTGTATTGTTAGCAAATATCTTGTACTTCATGATAATGTCACCATACTAGTTTTTGAGAATAATGCAGTTAAGTAAAACTTAGGTTTTACATACCCCTTTTTTATTAAAATGAATTCCACATTTGTAAAAATAGTATTCAGTCATCAAGTCAGTAATATGTAATGTTTAGCACCTCGGTGTTTATGTTTTTTATGAGGTAACATGGTCAAATGTGCCAGACCATGGCGGCCGTGTATATACTGTGCATGGAAGCGTCACTTAGAATTGTATGTGCGTAACGAAATTTACAATACAATGCTTTGTTGTAAAGGCATTTTATAATTTTTCGGAGCAGCCTGTTTTAGTATAAACCGAAAGTAGAATACAAATAGTGATAAGTGGATATGATCTACGGCGAACTAAACATTTCTGCGTGATACGTTAATATGATCTACAACGTGTTTGCGTGGTACGTGATTGAATATGATCTTCGACAAACCAAACGTATGTGTGTGATACGTGAATATGATCTGTGGCGAACTAAACGTTTGTACTGATATGTGTATGTGATTTACGGTGAACTAAACGTGTGTGCGTGATATGTGAATATGATCTACCGAGAACTAAACGTTTGTGCCTGATACATGAATATGATCCATGGTGAACTCAACGTGTGTGCGTGATACGTGAATATGATCTACGGCGAACTAAACGTTTAAGCGTGATACGTGTATATGATTTACGGTGAACTAAACTTGTGTGCGTGATACGTGTATATGATTTATGGTGAACTAAACGTGTGTGCGTGATACGTGAATACGATCTACGGCGAACTAAACGATTGTAAGTGATACGTGAATATGATCCGCGGCGAACTAAACGTGTGTCCGTGATACTTGACTATGATCTACGGCGAATTAAACGTGTGCGCGTGATAAGTGTATATGATTTACGGTTAACTAAACGTGTGTGCGTGATACGTGAATATGATCTACGGTGAACTAAAAGTTTTTCCATGATACGTGAATATGATTTACGGCGAACTAAACGTTTGTGTGTGATACGTGAATATGATCTACGGCGAACTAAAAGTTTGTGCGTGATACGTGAATATGATAGGCGGCAAACTAAACGTTTGTGTGTTATAAGTGAATATTATCTACGGTGAAGAAGTAAACGTTTGTTTGCATATTATCTACGGTGAAGTAAAAGTTACTGCGTGATAAGTGACTATGATCTACGGCAACTAAAAGTTTGTGCGTAATACGTGAATATGGTCTACGGCAACAACACGCACGTTCTTTAATCACAAATGGGATTCTCAATTTCCATTGATCTAAAAGTGTTCCGCAATGAATAATTCCGATTTCAATCCCCGTCTGGTAAACTCCGATTGTTATGAGAATTGATGAAGCATTGGATTGTGGTTATTCGAGATTGGCTTCGGAATCTTAAGGATAAATACTTTAACAGAATTAAAACATGCGTGTTAATTAGTACACAGAATATATAAAATATCTACTGTGGTTTTCCTCTCCAATTGACTGGTTTATTTACAAGTTTCAATTATACATACAGTTATACTTACTCTAACAAATAGTACATACTATGTTGTATAGTGATTGTAATCTGTTTTATCCCTCAGATTAAAATTGTGAGTGATAATACTTTTTATGTTGGTCGAGATACTCATTTATTACACGCGTATATATTAGAGTGGTGTGGTGGCAATAGTCTCGAGTTTATTTTGTAATAACATAGAGTTTAAAGAATTAACAAAATTGACCAGACAACACATTCATACTGATTTTGCCAAAGTGTGTTTTATTTATTTAACACTATTTACTGTTCGTGCATTTGCATTTAGAAATACGAATTAGGAGTATTGTGTTATTTGTCAGTACGCATACCAATTGTCAATCTAATAACATGACAGGATTGATGTCACGGTGTATATACAAATACAACATATAGCTGTAAATGCATTATGCGGAGATATAATGTATTAGTAAACACTATATTAAAAAGAAAACATATCAACGTTAATAGTCAACGCCACTAGTCGAATAAAATGTGAAATATGTTCGTGTATAATCAGATGGTGCATACGTGGCCGGGATGGGTGCTTATATAATGCCGACACACTCAGATTGTGCATACGTGGCCGGGATCGAGAAGCCAGATCGATATTTGTATTCCAACATTTAAAACGTAGCAAAGTGCTACTCGTGTCTTCGGAGTATTGTGCATGTGTTTTTTATATTATGTGCTGGGTACGGTACATATATTCGAAAAACTGTTTGCACATAGTGAATCGATTAGAAAATGTACTGTAAATCTCAAATACTTAAGTACATATTGTTTGTGTATCTCTGTAGCAGTACTCTAAGATGGGACATTGGCCTCTGTGATTGTTTTTGTGTCCCCGATAACAAATCGGCTCTACCTTTTTCACATTGCATTATCAGAATCAATGTTCCTTAGTCATAATTATAAACTGTCTACTCCTTATCGTATTATCTCCATCATGTCATTCCTTACAAAAATGTGTACAGTTATGTTTTATTTTTGAATTTTTATTTCCAACACAATCATCCTAAAATGTCCAAATTATACAGAGATCTTGCGTATACATATACTTCTTCTCCAGACCGACTATAATTGACAATTAATTTTCCTTTAACACTAACTTATATCTTGAACTATTTGCTGTCAATGTGAAGTTCTGTTGAGTCATGATACTCATCAGGTGATATTGTTTTTGGTCGAACATTTTATAGCAGTGCATGTTTATGTGATAAATTAGTATATAATAAGATAGTGCAGTGGAAATTAGAATAAAATAAAACAGAGAATTAAGAGTAAAACATGGATAATACTGAATAAACGTTTCACAGTTTCAATAAATAAACAGAAAATACGTAGTTTCGTGGAAATGATTTGGAGTCATTGGAAAAAACGTTAATCCTAGCTGTTTTGTACGTACATTTTTGCGACGTCTGCATGTAGAGAGAGTTGATTACATGTGCTATTTTTAGAGCCATTCACTGTAACCGACAGGCCTGTATAGCTGGTGTAATTGATGACACACCTTCAATCACATTTTGTTCTCCACGTGTTTATGCGGGCAACTTGTCACGCGCATGTAACTATGAAAAATCAAATAATGGCGTCTGCATTCTTCTTCTTCCAGGTGGTGATAATGAAAGAAGTAAAACATCAGCTGTTTACTATATACTTACCAGAAGAGCGTCATTGATTCGAGAAAAACAATACTCTCTCCGAGAGAATGAACGCATGCATTTTAAAGAACGGTCGATAACACTGCCATACATTGTGGTCAATTGAAATCTAACGTCTACATTTCGTGCATACTACGTGTATTTATGTGTGGGAAGCCAACCGACTTGTCGTCTTATACACAACTATTTCCTCTGTTGTGAGTCGATTGTTATAAGACTATATAAAATAAATGTGCAGTAGAGAAATTGGATATACAGAGGCTAGGGCATTTCTATACGTGTACATAGTTGCATACTGCAGTAAAGATTGATGCCGTCATATCATCAGTCGGAAAATATAAAGACAGTCATGTTCAGAGCACTGTTGACAATACTTGTAAATGACATGCTTGTAAGGAAACGTTGACCACGTCATCGGAGTTTAACCAGCACGGGCGTATGTACATTGACAAGAAACATTTCAATTGTGAAGAGTGCAAAATGTCTGGCTAGAATCCATTTACGTGTACGTTATGTAACACGGCATTTCTTCAACGAGACAATCACGATAATCACCTGCGTACACACTCGGGCGGAACTCCGTTTAAATGTACAGTATGTAATAAAACATTTGCACATGAACGCTATCTTATAACACACAGATTAGTACACACTGACATGTACTAAATATGACAAATCATTCACACAACTAGGAAGTCTCAAAATGCACCTTTTAAAACACATTGGAGAGAAGCCGTTTACATGTGCAGTAGGTAACAAGCCATTCACAGACCGAGGAAATCTCAATACTCACAATGTGACAAGGCATTTAGACAACGAGCATATCTCAGTAGACACATGCGTATACACACTGGCGAGAAGCCGCATACATGTACAAAATGTGACAGGTCGTTCACACAGAGAGAACCTCTCACTACTCATATGGTAATTCTAGTGAGAAGCCACATACATATATTTGCATCGCTATTGCATTCGCTACAATAAATCTTATTTGACACGCTGCATTTCATTTTCCGATGAATCATTATCCTCATGATATAACCTTTATCGGTTTTTATTGGATGATGGGCGGAGCTTAACTTAATAGAATATTGCGCATGAATACGCGAACTCTTTTATACATGGAATCCGAAGTTATTTTTAGATTGCGCGCTATCAATATTTCAGCAGACGAAGTGAAACTGAAAGTTAAACGTAAACAATGAAGGACGACAATATTTATGGCAATTTGAACGTAAATATTGACATTATGAACCACGACTTTTTGCTAGATCAACTATATGATGATGAGGACGATATATTTCAAACAATTGATTCAAGTTTTGTCGACATTTTGGCATCTGACACCCAATCTTAGGGGGTGGCCAGATTGGAAACAGAGTTAAAGAAGGATGACTTAGTGGAGTTCGTGGTCCAGTGGTAGAGCGCCGAACTCCTGATCGAGAGGTCGTGGGTTCGATCCTCCGTCGCGGTCACGTTATTTATCCTTGAGCAAGATAATTATTCCACATTGCTTAGTACTGGTCCTATCCAGGAAGCCATCGGGAGTGATTAATCTAAGTTGCAAGAACTTGTTTCATAATCGATGTAAAATAAATATGTTTAAACATAAACATAAACTTTTTGGTGCCTGACATAGAGCCTGATGGGGTGGCCAAATTTGAAACAGAGAAAGGCGATTAAAATGGGCGGTTTAGGAGTGTCAGTGAAGAGGAATTGTACATGATTGAAAGTGGTCACCAGGCAAAACGTACTAAAATGAATACAAAATGGGCAGTTAAAATTCTGCAAGGTAGGGCCCTACATGTTTAACACAAACATTCATTAATTACAAAGTCATATTGCATACCGTACTGTAAATAACCTATAATGCTGCGCACTTCTACACATTATACATGTACACAAAATAATCAGATTTAGATTCCATCTAACTCGAACCCCCAGGTCCTTTTGTACTAAGGTTGCCTGATGAATGACTGATGCGGTCATGTACCATGCCGTTCAACTTGCAACTCTATGTTACAAGCGAGTTAGCATGCTACAGAGGTTGACTAACAGTCAAAGGGTACCTAAAGGAATCCACTAACACCATCACTATCGGATCCACTAACACCGTCGCTATCGGATCAACTAACACCGTCACTATCGGATGGATTGCATATATCCACTAGTACTGTCACATTTTCGTGTTGCGCGGTTCATATTTAACTGTAAACTGACCAAATATGTGCGAATCTGTCATCATACACATGTCATATATCCATAAGAAATATTTTCTGGAAATTTTGCTGCCAATATTTTACACTGCATTTGTTTACATATTTACTTCTAACCTTGTTCCAAATATAATCCTTCCAAATTCCATTCAATATGAAATTATAATCCAGTTAAGAACACAATATTTGATGTTTTAACCATAAAGTGTTTTGGACATTTTCACATGCTGTTCAAAACACTAAGTAGCAAAAATATTTTCAAGTATAAATAATTTTCCTTCATGAACATCTACTTTCAGACTGGCATACTAACACTCATGGCCACTTATTGGACACTTCCACAGTAGCAGCTGAAGATCTTCGCCAAGTGCTGCGGCGATTTTATTGTGAGGTTGCCCTACAAAAATCTGAGACAAGAGAAAAAAAGCTTGGAACTGCTGCAAAAACATCCGGTCAGGAATCAACAGGCGCTTAGCCGACCTTGGAAGAAATATAGACATAGTACATGATACATTGTTTAAATCATCAAACCGTACCCTTGACGGCTTCATGAAAGAGCAGATGTGGTCCGGAAATTCTAGACCTACCAACCATAATCCAGTAATCTAGTCAAATGACCTTGAGACAATTGCCATCTACTTTAGGTAATGAAAAGTGCAAATAGTTAACCTTAAAGTCAAATTGGAAAATATACATTAATAATAATTATCTTATGATATGTTAATATCTATGACAATTTGAAATTTAATATTAATTGATTGAAATTTAATTTACTGGTCGGGGGCCACTTTTCGTCATTTTTGCAAGCATAACTTATTTGAAGACAAATCTACCTATCCTGGCAATTTTTACTCTAGTTAAGAGTTAACCATGCTTCAATCTGGTCGGTATGTGAGCGGTTTTACGGCCTACAATTTTTTTTACGGCGACGCGGTAGCGGAGCCTTAAAACGTAATTTCAGACCGTATAACCAACCACATACCGTCCAATATTGAAAATCTTAGCATGGATATCTCAATTATAATGCTTTTCCATTTAAATTCCAGAAATATAAAGTAAAATTAAACATACACACGAGTTTTGTATGAAAACTCAAATTCATCGGTTACGGCATTTTGTTGACGTCATCAAATGACGTCGCTTGTTAGAACGTTATGTGACGTCACATACTTTTCAGATGGTAAATTGCGCGTTTTACGGCCACAAATTTTAGACGTTAGCCAATGGAGAAACAGGTTACATAAATTAATAGTTGCAATAGAATTTCTATTAGGTGACCTCTTCCTGGAAAGTTGACACCAAAGAAATTTGCTTTATATAAATTATCGAAGTGGCACGTGACCTTTTTTATAATAGACTAAAACTGAGAAATCATTTTGTTTACAAGCCCAGTTTCCGTCATGTTTTTTATCGATTGATAGATACAACTAGTTCATGATACAGTAAAATGTTATGAACTAAAAACATGTTTGCAAGTCTATTCAACAATTTCATTTGTAAACATTGTATGTTTGCATTGTGCCATCATTCACCTTGATCTCTATAATAATGCGCGTGGTAACGTCAATGTAATATGATGCACGACGACAATTTACACTATAAAGATGGGTAACACTGTGTAAATCAAACAGATGCAAACTGGGCTTGGACGGACAATGACCCCTAAACAGTAGACTATAAATAAGAGATACAAACATTATATGTTTTCCTCATTTAGCACTATTAGAAAATTGACCCAATTCCCTATTCAAATTTCCTTCAAAGTTGTTTCATTCCTGAATAAAACCATTTAATAAAAAAAAAAATGAAATAAAAGCCCTGAATACTTTTGAAACATTATTTTATTACCACAATTACTGTAAACAATGTTCTATTTTTAATGTAAAGCCTTGAAAACTATCAAATTTAAGAATTACGAGTCGTTGAATTAACATATATTCATACAAAACAGAAACATGTGTCTAGTTAACAGTCATTCTGGCAGGAGAAAATTTAGATTTGTATAACTAACTCATGGCAAACTTAAGCAAATGAAAGCGATTGTATTAGATTCACGTGTCAATGAGTATGACTTACAAAATTTAACTTCAAAACTGAATTCTATACTCGATATCGGATACTACTGTAAAAATTTACAATAATTATATTTTCCGAACAAAATAAAACACATTTTTGCATAATTTCTCATAAAACTCTATTATTGAATTTTCAGGAAAGCCGAAAGCAGCCCCATCGTCCTGCGTCTAGCTGTATGGTTCAACCTAGGGCTTCACTTTGTGAGTCATGGACTTGAGTTCCACCATCAGTTGAAAACCGACAGCTTTGAGTTTCAAATCGACAGCGAGGGTCGTGAATATGTCACGCTGAAGCATGAAACTCAACAAAAAACTTTCAGGGCGGAATTAGCAAGGATGAAGCGCCAACCGATAGGCGAATGTATGCGACCGGTCAGCCCAATTGTCCAGTTGTCATGTTGAAGCTACTGATGGAAAGAACCGACAAATCAGCCACACACCTTTTCAACAGCTGCATTAAAGAGGCCTTGCTCGCGCTCGGAAATTGCGATTTTGGTTTACAAAAGAACGTCTTTCGCAGCGGTCCTACTCTAACTTCATGGCAGACATATGTAAAGCAAGCAATACATCTGGCTGGTATACTGCTCACTGTGTCAGGGCTACTGGCATTCAACACATGAATGACAATGGCTTTGAAGCCAGACACATATTGTACATGTCCGGCCACAGAAGTGAGGCATCTATGCGATCATTTTGTAGGGAACCAAGCACAAACCAAACGAGAAACCTCAGTGCAACTCTCAGCAGCCTCACTGAAGTGAAATCCGAGTTTAATGCAGAACGCTCAGTCTCGGAACAGAAGAAAGTAAACACAGCTAGCAACCTACCATCAATCGTCCCTTCAGACGATGCAAACAAAGAGAACATCGCAATTCCTAGCACTGATGTGTTGCAGCCATTGTTCCAGAGTGGTTCATACATCCAGTGTTCATTTAACATCACAATATCCAAGTAAAGCTTGTAAAAATCCACCTCGAATTTTTCATAGTCGCACAATGTCTGCCAGCTTGGTTTGTGTGCGAAGACACGAGGGCCAAATAACACCCATAGACTTACTGTTGTTCAACTTGATATTTTACACTTGATTAGAATATTGGTGTATTAATTGAAATAAATATTAAATGTTTTCGCACAATATTACGATGTGTAATAAAAAACAATATACAGTTTGTTGGTTCATTGTTGGTACTACTTTTTCCGCGGAATGAGGGGTGTGTCTAAAATGTTGCCGATCGTAACGGCTGTTGCATTTTACTCCATAAAAATCCCGGTATAAAAAACTATTTTTTCGAAATAAATAGTACATCTGGCGTATACAGAGAAGAAATCAACGCCATTTTAAAGGTAAATACTTATGTTAATATAAGAAATGAAACGCGCTCTTAAGGTTTTCATTGGGGTATGAAAACTATTTGGGTGGTTTAAAGTACGCGTGGAGTCCGAGCGCATTTCATTCTTTAAGTACAGAAGGTCACAAAGACAAATCATTCATTTAACGAGGAACTCTTAATAACCATATGTTGAACACACTGGCGATAAGTCATTTACCTGTACAGTGTGTGACGAGTCAATCACACATTGAGGGATCCTATAAAAGGACATGGTAATACACACTTGCAATACACATGGGGACACGTTATTTACGTAAAATTGTATAACAAAGAATTTTCAATTTGTGTAAGTATTACACATGTAAGACGACGTGAAATACAGATAGTGTAAAGGCATTCAATTGTCGATGTAATCTCAATATACATATGAATTTACATACTGGTGATAAAAGATGTAAGAGGCATTTGTAAAAATGTATTTGCGATCACATCTGATCACCTTTTTATGTACATAATCACACCAGCGAGAACCTTTCAAGTGTAGGTATTAGTGACAAGTCATTCATGCAGTCTCAAAAACAGATGTGCACATGGACTGTTAACGTGTGTATAATGGGGACCGTCATTCAAATGATCTGAGCATCGCACACTACACATGCTGACACCCTAGCTAGAAGTTGAAGTACTGATAGTGGCATGGCAGTTGCAGATCATAACAATCTTTATCTGTAATAATCTGTATATGTGTGTGTGTGTTTTTCAGGTAAATAAGGGTTACAGGCGGTAGCCCTATTGTCAACCCTTTTGTTTTTGTGATGTCGTTTGCATTTATTATTACTTTTGCCTTCTTGTTTATCTGTTTGCGTGTTTGTTTCTGTGTTTTGTGGTTGACTGTCCTTCTTGAATGCTACTTTTCCTGTCCGATATTTTTATATTTCTTTACACATGCATATGGTTTTCCATACTCAGTCTGGAGAATTTGTTTCCGGCCATCGACGGCCCATTTATTTTCCCCCGTCATATGGTACATGGGGGTCGGAGAATTATCCCCCTTAGTACCGTACACAAATTAGAAACATTAATAGTGATATATCTATGAAACAAAGTATTCATAGTACATGCCATCCAAATACATATTCATACAAGAAATAATCTAACAAGTTTCTCTACTTATCTTAATCGAGATTTTTTCATATTGCTTGTATAAGAAACAACATTAAAAATTCAGTAATAAGTACCACAGAAAGTTTTATGTCTCACTGTGGTAAAATGATTTATATTTGGCTAGTGTATATTAATTATACCATAATAAACACACATTAACACATTCTGTTACAATTAAATCCAACCAATTCTATGATGGAGAAAGTTTTTATCTATTCTTTTTGATGCCACCACAATATGCTAAGCATATTAAAGAATGGGGGATAATTTATGCTATATTCAGTCAATATTTAATGAGCAGAATGTTTCCCTTATTATATACAACGACATATATCATATTGCTATTGTCTGAAAAAGATTGCTTAGAAGAAACAAAAAGAAAATAGGTAAAAAAACAAACTTACATTGACTTTAAAAGACACTTATTCTAATAATGTTCAATAAGATTAGTGTAAGTTTTCCATTTATCATTAAATCTGTCAATATAATTTGTTTTGAAGGCTATTACTTTTTCTGTGTTATATTGGTAAAGTACTGAGTTTTTATACATTGTTAAACACGGTGATCTCCCGTCTATTCTACAAGCATAAATACATTTCTTGGCTACTAGAATAAGATAATTTAGGGTATAATTAAGTGCAATATTTCCAAATATAATTGTACTTATGTTTAATATTAAATTATTAAGATATTGGCATCCCTCTTTAAGCCAGTCGCAAAGTCTGTTCCAGAAAGACTGCACATTTCTACAGTGCCAAAATAAATGGATTAATGATTCTGTGTCTGCATTCCAAAATGAACACCTGTAATTATTAATAATCTTCATTTTAACAAGAAGTTTATTAGTTGCTAAGATACGATGCAGTTATCGTGTCTGTAACTAAATAAGTGATGTGTCTTTTGTTATGTTAAAAAGTAGTGGAAACATACTTATCCATTCTTCTTTGCTTTTTTCTAAATTTTCTTGATTCCATTTAAGTATTGCAATAGGATCAGTTCTTTTTCTATTCAGAGTTTTGAAATATGTTTGCACACCTTCTCATCTTTCTTAATTAGATACAAGACTACGTTTTAAATAGATCCAAATATTTTACAATTATCTTTTGTGATTTCTTAATGTCTGACTGTTGATTTCATTGCCCTTGTTATCCGTTCATGTTCAATAAAGTTCGAAAATTGTTCATAGTTTCCTTGAAACAAGTCAAAAGACAGAAAATCACCATTTTCAGCTACTAAATCATTAACAAAAATAATATATCTATCTATATATCTATATAGACAATTTCTTCCAGTCTTAATTGTATCATTGAGAAAAACTGGTTCCATTAATATTTCATTCATGAATTTGGAGCAAGTTCTGTTTTTAGTTGGCTCATTGAATTATATACATCATTCCAAAATGGGTTGTCTATCTTGTTCAAGCTGTTGTCAATACAATTTAGCCCAAATTTGGCATGTGCCTTTGCAAAGGCGTACATAGTTTCGAAAAGATGGCATTGTTTTTTATTAACCATGTTTTGTCTTCTTATCCACGTAACCTTCAGGGCTTTCATAAAGTATTCTATATTTAACATATTTAGTCCTCCTTTATCATAATGCTGATTTACAACATCTCTTTTTATTTTGTCGACTGGACTGTTCCATATATATTCATAAAATAATGAATTTAACTGCTTGATTATTATTTTATTATTTGTGATGGGTTTGGGATAGTTAATATGAGGTGATTATTTGTTGATAAAGCAAGGCTTTTGATCACAATGATTTTTCCATATGAGGTGAGCCTTCGTATTGACCATCTAGATATAAGTTCTTTGATTTCTTTAATCTTCAAATTTATAGGTATCATATCCTCCAGGTTTGTTGAAAATATGATTCCCAGTAGTTTGAAATTGCTTTGATCCCAATGTAACTTTGCCTCTGGCCATAATATATCATTACGCACCAAACCAGATAACTCTTGTTTTCTCGATGTTACATTTAAGATCAGACATGTTTGCATAAAATTGTAAAACCAATAGCGTATGTTTTAATGACTTTTCAGAGCCATCTAGTTTGAGACTAGTGTCGTCCGCATATTGATTTACCAAGAACTCAGTACCATCTACCATTATACATGTAATATGTTTATTTGTTCTAATTAAGATGGCCAGTCCTTCAGCACATGCTACAAAAATATAAGGTGACAACGGGTCTCCTTGTCTGCAACCTCTATGTATATTAAAAAAGGGAATGCATGACCATTTACTACAACACATGATTTAATATTATTATAAAACTTCCATTTTTTAATAGAATCGCCAAAATTAAAAAAAGTTAAAACTTCGTAAATAAAAGACCATGAGAGGGAGTTGAAAGCTTTTTCAAAATCTACCATAAGTAACAAGCCCACAATCTCTTTTTTTGTTTGCAAAATGAAAAAGGTCATACACTGTTCTTGTGGTTTCACCAATACAACGCCCAGAAATAAAACCTGTCTGATCTGGATCAATAATTGATGGCAAAAATGGTTTTATTTTGTTTGCTTTGAAAGCAGAACCTATTTTATGTGTGGTATTAAGTAGAGATATGGGTCTCCAGTATTTAGTAATATTTTGTCTTTATTCGCCTTTTTGTATACACGTTATTACTCCTTATTACTCAATTTTATATCCGGGTGCTATTTATGAATCATTTACATAAGTTATCAGATATAAAAAAATAGTTTAATCTGGCCATCTTCATTGGTGATTTTTTAAACCATGTAAAGAGTTTTTGTTCTATGTTCAAATCCCTCCGTATGTCCAGCATATTCATCTCAGACTGAATATTTACCATTTCATCTCGTGATTTTTTGTTATTTTCTTGTAAATAATTATTAGTGTCTAAATCTTGATTTACTGCAAAATTAAAGTCACCTCCCATTATAGTATAATCATTTCCAATATTAATCAGTTCCTCCTTCAATTGAGTAAACAATTGGTTCACCTTTATTTGGTCCGTATATATTGCACAAGGACATTCGTCTACCATTAATTGTAATATCTAAAATTATTTTATTGCCTGTGACATATGGAGGAGCACGTGATTAAAAATCTTCGGGGTAACTGGCCATACATAAGATCGTGTTGTGGTATTTTTATACTTTTTAAAATATTTCTACATTTTTGATGTTATATAATACAAATTTGAAAATGAATACACGTTTCTTTTCTCCTTTTGAGAACATTGTGTGCCGCCCTGATGCTTTGCATCAGTTTCTTCTTGTTATGCAATTTATATTCAGAAGTATTATTAAAAAGAAAGGCGACACCTCTCGCTTGGGACGATACTGAATTAATAATAAAGTCATAACCCCCATAGTGATATAATATATGGTTCATCTTTCGGTAGCAAATGAACATTTTGTAAAAAGTATATTTCTACTTTTTAAAAAAAAAAGACATCAAACCTTTTGGAGACATCCGATAAACCTTGGCATCCGATGTAGATGTTTACAGTTAAAGACAAAGAGTAGCTCCAAAATCCAGTAATTTTGCATTTTTCAAAAAAACAATACTAATACAGAGACATGTTTGTTTTAATTCATTATCTTGAAGTACGGGATATTTGCTACGATACATAGGATTTGGAAATAAACATATTCGTACAGGAAATACCTTTATTTCAAACGTCTCCTTTTACCCACACCCACAAAAAAGAACAACACACAAACAAACCTGACTTTTTCCCCGAGGCTCATCAAGGCACCAAACGTAATATATATTCGTAATATATATTCCACGATTGTATGGAATAAGTCATATACTAAATATACTGACTTAAGATAGATCATACACCATGTCCTCAACCTATTAATTTTAAAGGTGAAATAAATCAGGAAATGAAGTTCAAACTGTTCAGTGTAAACTGCTACCCCTGTTCTAGTTGTCAGGTATGTATTCGAGCAACATATATATATATATATATATATATAAACGGTGATACGTACACATGCGGTTAGACAGTTTGTTTTTGTGTCGTTTGAATTTCATAAAATACATATACAGTAAGACCTTTTTTCATACCAAATAAAAGTATAACATAATCAAGTTACCTACAATGCACACTATCGTTATTATCTGCAGTTTTTCAGCTGTCGTATAATGGAACAGGCTTATTCATTTGAAATGCGGCTTTTGTCTCTGCAGGCTTTGCGTCCGCGTAAACAGTAATATAGACACTGGTTAGGCGTGTTGAAGGATGTATTACTATATGGTCATGAACAACAAAACATGTTTTACTCGACAGATAGAATTTATCGATATTTAAATACACGGGATTAACCAAACAATGAATTAGGACTAATTATCAGTCGAATTCATCGATCAAACGTGAGTGACACTAATTACAAATAATTACAAAGGACGGAAGGCTTAATTACAACTGATTCAGGTGTCAACTACTGTAACACAACTGACTCCAGTGTCAACTACCGTAACACAACTGACTCCAGAGTCAACTACTGTAACACAACTGACTCCAGTGTCAACTACCTTAACACAACTGACTCCAGTGTCAACTACTGTAACACAACTGACACCAGTGTCAACTACCGTAACACAACTGACTCCAGTGTAAACTACCGTAACACAACTGACTCCAATGTCAACTACTGTAACACAACTGACTCCAGTGTCAACTACTGTAACATTCTCGTTACTGAGTTGACACTTCCGAATATTATCTCGTATCCTGTGTTTAAGGTTAGGCAATCACTATATAACCCACTGTGTGTAAGGTTAGGCAATCACTATATAACCAATTTAGCGCATTTACAGTTCATTACATGGCTGAGCTGTTTGCGTTTGTTTTTATTGAATGTGTTTGAAGAGGAAAGTGTTCAAAGAGGTTCGAGGAAGTAAGTTGTCTTCGTTATTACATTAACGCTTACCATGTTGCCTATGTTATACAATTGGTAGCATGCTTGATTATTGAATTGTTTATCGTTGGTGATGGCACTGAGATAAGATAAAACCACCTAGTGACATATAAATTGGCAGCTATATCGCTATCCACGGACCTTACCATAGTTCCATTGCTAGTAATGACATATATAACATTCCTTGTGAAGATTATTTACCACCTGTTTAAACGCTTTAGTTCGGCGACATATTTACACACGCATTAGATGCAACACGATTCACGCATTTGAAAAGATAATACTAGCACATGTCACAGGCGTAATGATCAAGGTCTATGTGTAGTCGCTGATTTAGGAGTTTAAACATATCCTGGCGTCACGTGTTTTCCATGGTCGCCGTTAAGCTCATTTTGTTTTCGGATTGTGGATGATTTCAGAGTTCACCATCTGAAGATTTGTTGACAAACATAATACAATGGCATAGCTAATGTTTTCTTTTTTTTTTAAATGTACATTTGAGAAACGCGTTGCAAGAAAAAGAAAACTCCATTACCCGTTTTCCCTTTACACAGTAATTCCAAAGCTTCCCTTCAAACAACTTACTATTACAAGACTAATGCACCACTGATTGAAAAAAGCAGTGTTCCTGCACTGACACAATCATTGTCAATACACAAATATGATGACCAAAATGTTCGAAGTCTATTGTCCAACTAAAGCTAAGCATGAACGTTATCGCCTGACTTACACGTTTTCATATTTGTTTCCCTCTTTAGAGTAGATAATTGCGCTAACAAGTGCGAGTGTGCTATGTTTACGCCAAAAGTTCCACGGAAGTTATTTTCCTGATATAATCGTCTTTCCTTACGAAATATTTGTTATTAATTAATTTAAATAGTTATAATTAATTATTAGCTATGTATATATGAAATATTTGTTATTAATTAATTTAAATAGTTATAATTATTTATTAGCTATGTATATACATTGTAATGGTTAATATAGTAACTTGTGCATTATGTCGGTATAATTTGACGATTATAACATATATTAACACACGACTAACATAAACAAAATAATTGTTGTTTCAGCGTACATTTGTTTATAAAATAAACTTTGGATATGTTGCAAGTTTTGCAAAAATGACTATATATTTGTCGTAGAATAATGAAATGTTTTTTTTGTTATGAAACAAATCCCAAAGGTAACTTTATTGAAACATTCGTTCATGCAGTTTAACGTTTTATTTGCATGTCACATTATATAGCAAATGCCTTCAGGTTCATTTTGTCATTTGTGTCACTTTCATTAAAGTTCTTCATCATCATTCCTGTAATGTTTTAGGTACTATTTGAGTTGCAATCTCATTAAAATCAGACAAATTATCACGCTACGATACTCAACACTACTAAGGATCTGACAACACTGCATTGGATGTCACGTCAGATTGACCTTACGATTAGCCAATCAGATGTCAGAGTACATAATCGAATCAACCGATCGGCATGTACCGCTTCACTGCGCATGTCGTGCTTCAGTCAAACTCTGTGTAGCAGTCTTGGTTTTGAAGGAGACAATGTCCGTAACTTATAAACACAAAATAATTGCGTTGACAAACATAACACACCAACCATTATTGAATATTTACTAAAAAAAAACACAAGATTGTTTGACGGAATGTTGCTGCATTGCATCCATATGTTCATCACAAGAACCATCAATCGTCTCTGCGTATTTTGATCGGGTTTCCTTCATATGTTTGGTGACCATTTCTCGTACCACTGCGTGCTTCTAGACATCTCCAAGCAACATATCGGAAAAAACAATTCCGTCTTTTACCTGTTTATATTTTAAAAGAACACGTAAGTTAACTCATTAACGCTATTCCTTGCATTTGTTCTTGAATTTGGTAAACAAATATGAACTGCCTTTTCTAACTATAGTTCACCTTCAAAAATAAAAGGTCACGGACTTGTTTTTTAGATATCGTAAGGTAAGTATATGACTTATGTTCCGTTTTGGAAAATCGCTTATAATGTCAGTACAGACTAGTTAATGCCAAAAAGAGCAAGACATTTAATCACAAAATAAAAATAAAAAACATTTACATTAATTAAGCTTAATATGCCGGATCCTAGTTCATGTATATATGACGAAAATGCATATTGTAATGTATTTTATTTTTACTACTTTCTTGAGGAAATGGAGAAATTTCAGGGAAAAAAACAACTATTTCCTACAATAGATTGTATTCCGAAACTTCTGCATTGTTACCAAATTTCGCATACTTTAAAAACAATACACACAAAAAACAATAAAAATAAAACAAATAAAAACAAACAACAATATATCGTGGTATCATCTCAATATCTGACGATAACGGATATTTTTTTTCAAAACATCTTAACGCACGAGTAGCCTAAATAACATAATTATTGGTTCAGCATATATTTGTTAATAATATGAATGAACACATGCCGTTCGTTGTGTTTTGCCAGCGTTATAAAAGGACTTAATGTGCGTCGTAGAAATGGGTGATATTTCAATTTATTGTAATGAAACAAATTCGACCAATGGACAGTCTAATATTCGTTCTAGCAGTTTAAACGTTTTATTTACATATGTACGTATAAATGGAAATGTCACGTTATATTGCAAATACATTTATGTTCATTTTATCATTTGTGTCACGTTCATTGAAGGTCTTCATCATCATCCCCGAATTGTTTCAGATGCTACATTGCTGATGACACGCATGTGAAGATATTTCACAGTCAACAAAATGACAACATGCAGGATGTTACAAGTGTTCAACATGTGTGTCTTGACCCCGTCAATAATTCCGCTTTTGCTATTAACCTATCCGGCACATCAAAGGTTAACACATAGCCGATAAACGTTTCTTTGCCCAGTTATCCTTCAAGGAATACACAAAGCACAACACAAACAGACAAAATACCGTTTACACAGCAGTCAATTTATGTCTCAAGTGCTCCCGTTAACATTCCTGTTCGTGAAACTATGGACAATACGCATAACAGATCACAGTCTTCACGACCGTCACGCTCTTATAGTCGGGGCCGACGTAGCTGTAGTATTTCTATGGACAGATCGATACCTTTTGCACGTGCAAGGCAAGCTTCGCGTGACCGATCTACTGAACGACAGCCATCACAAACTAACGAAGCGCACGGCTTACAGGGGCATGCTCTCAATTAGGAAGACGGGGAGAAGGTGTTTTTGAAAGTAACATTATTTAATGCACAGGGTTTGATTACTAGAAATTGTAACAATTTTGAATCTGGTGAGTTGAAAAATGTTTTTAAAAATTCCGATATCGTGTGTTTAACCGAAACTTGGGGAAATAATTTGGTTGATTTTTCATATGAAAACTTTGAATGTTTCTTTGAAAATAGGACAGAGGAAAAACCCAACACAAAACGTGACTCTGGGGGTATTGCGATTTTTATTAGAGATTTATTTGTTGATACTCAAACTTTGGTTTCAAAATCAAGTGACGATATAATCTGGGTCAAAATCAATGGACAGTTATTGAATTTAGATGAAGATTTATTTATAGGCTTATGTTATATTCTGCCCGGGGGTACAAGCAGATTAAATATGGTTGATATGAGTACCTTTGATAGACTAATTGATTCTATTGTAGCCTTCGATTGTGATAATTTAGGTAAAACTATTATTTTGTGTGGAGATTTCAATGCCAGAACAGCTACTGAACCTGATTTTGTTACATTTGAATCTATGAAAAATAATGATGCACTACCACTTCCAGATAATTACATGCCAGACAATGCTTTACCTCGTTTTTCACAAGATAAAACACGTCAAATAGTAACGGTGTGCAATTGTTAGATTTTTGCAAGCAAACCGGTCTACGTATTATGAATGGTAGGTTCGGTATTGATAAAGCTATTGGAAAATTCACTTATGTATGCAACCGTGGCAGTAGTCTTATTGATTATTTTCTTATATCTGAACAAATATGTGATTATGTATTTGATTTCGCAGTTGACGAGCCAAACAAGGTATCTGATCATTGTATTGTCACGGGGTCGTTTTGAAATATGGGGTTTTGGAAACCTAGATATTATAGAAAGAATACAGTTGAAATTCTTAAAACACATTTTAACCTAAAGAAGTCTACCCCTACATATATGGTTTATGGGGAAGTAGGCATAACACCCATATCAGTTGACATAAAAAAAAACCATTTCATACTGGACAAAACTGATCAACAATTCAAGTGAAGTGAATAATAATGTGCAACAAAATATCTCTTCAAAAATGTATATGCTGATACAAGAACTGGTATCAAAAAGAAAGATAAAGTCCCCTTGGATAGACAATATTAAAAACATACTATGTACTTCGGGTTACTCTGGAATCTGGTATAGCCAGAGTTTTTCAAATGCAAAATGGTTAATTAAATCATCCTACCAAAAGTTGAAAGATATATTTATTCAAAACTGGCATTCAGAAATAGATAGAACATCTAACACCAATATTTATAAATTATTTAAAACAGAATTTAAACAAAGCATCTATATTAAAATGTTACCAACCTATTACTGTAAACTACTCATCAGGTTTCTAACGAGAAATCATAAGCTACCAATCGAAGTTGGCCGTTGGAGATCCATCCCGAATAACGAAAGAAAGTGCCCTCATTGTAATGATATTGGTGATGAGTTTCACTACCTATTAAAATGCTCAAAATTTGAAGATATTAGAAAAAAATATATCCAAAGGTACTATTATACAAGGTTAAAATTTCAACAGTTACTCTCAACTGAAAATGTACAGGAACTTAAAAGGCTAAGCTACTTTATAGAGCAAATAGTTAAAACTATAAATATGGCTTAAAAATATTATTAAAAACAATAATAATAATGAATACATCAATTAAATATTAATAATAACTTTTTTCTTTTTCTGTTTCTAGTATGGTTACCATTATTATACTAGAATAAAACTCAATCTTAAAGCTTTACTACCTGAACTGTCCTTTACGAGTTCTTATTTTTCGTTTCGGTAAGACTCATACTTATTGGAAGTCATAAAGGTTACGGCTAACAAACAAATGTAAATATGTTGATGTAAATATTTGTGTAGAATGTAAAGCATAATATTTGTAAGAAGTATGAGAGTTGGATGCAAGCCTATATTGTACCATTCAGTATGTAATGGTTGTTTATTTTGTTACACATGTACACAACAAATACTGTCCTTCAAAAGTAAATGGTGTTACTTTTGACTGTCCTTGACGAAAACTATTTTCTTAAAAATAAGACGCTATCCGAATAAAGTTTCAGCGACATAAACTTTTTAAGCTATTACCAAAAAATGGTCTTCTAAATCAAGATTCAATTCAATTATTATTTAACTGTTAAATTTTGAAATATGACTACTCTATTTATAAATTGTTTGTCCATTGTTATATTTAGAAGAAGCAAGAATACGGTATACTTACAGTTAATAACCTTAATACACAACAAACCAAATTTCCAATAATTGTCTAAAAATAGAAAATATACATGTCAGACAATCCAGTACACTAAAAATTGTAAACTACAACTAAATGTATATTGTCATCATACATGCTTATTTTAAATAGAGACCGGGACTAGAGATAGCACCCTTTACTTACGCATAAACTACTTTATCTTAATTCATAAACGTTCTATAAAAGATGAAATAGGTTCGATTTCTGTAAACAACACGTTTCACGTCCATATTGGAAAATGTATTGTACTTACTCATTATTCAATACATTCGTCCTTTTATGTTTCGTTCTTAATGAACATTTAATAAAAAAAAAAAAAAAAAAAAAAAAAAAAAAAAAAAAAAAAAAAAATAATAATAATAATAATGATATGCAGTATTTATATTACATTCTCATTTAATTTATTATTCAATGCAACCTAATTAACAAATTGATATTAGCTGTTTAAATAGTGTTCTCCTGCAAAACGTGTGTGATCGTTGTTTGTGTATGCTTATGTATGATTTGCCATTTGTGACTATTTGAAAACTACTTGTTGTAAATTGTATATACTTATGCATTTCACCTGTGTGAAACTGAGTAATTAATAAATAAAGATGAATTGAAAATTGAATTGAATTGTTTTAACAAAAAGAATACTATTAGTGATTATATTAACGAAACAGACTTAAAAATTCCATTTAAATATGCATGTAACTACGAACACGTCAACGATTATAAGAATGCATTATATTCTGATGAAACTATAATGCATTTGAACAATTTGCAAAATCAAATACATAATTGTTTTAGTGATAATGATATTGATAATTGTGTTCAGAACCTATCTAATATTATTGATGGTGTTTGTTCACCATTGTTTAAAATGAATCTAAACACTGATCGTTCCAAAAACGATGGTATAACAATAACTGTGCAGAATGTAAATATGTATTTTATCAGAAACTAAATAATTTTAGAAATGACAAAAATGAAATACCAAGAAAACAAATGGTACAAGCTAGAACAAAATATAAAGAAGCTATACGTCAATCCAAATTTGAATATAGACAAAATGAAACACAGAAACTTATAAAAGCTCGGAATAAAAATGCAAGATCCTACTGGAATATGTTAATGGGTCTTTGTGGTTTAAAAACGGGTAAAATAGAACTTAGAATATATGAGCAATATTTTAAGGCAATTAACAATCCTGATGATAGGTTTTTTACACCAGATGAAGATGTCATTATGTTTAATGATAGATATGTTTATGACGAGTTTGCAGTTATGTTCTCGGAATTAGATAATGCAATATCTGATAATGAATTAGAAATGGCTGTTAAACAACTTAAAAATGGTAAAAGTGGAGGACCAGATCTGTATGTTAATGAATTTTTCAAGAATGGAATACGCCAATTAGGTCCCACTTTAAAATGTTTACTTAACAAGGTATTGAATTCAGGGTATTTTCCAAAAATATGTTCTTCAGGTTATGTGATCCCAGTTCATAAAAAAGGTAGTTTAAATAATGTCGAGAATTATATACGCATTACACTATTAAGTGCGTTAGGAAAATGGTTTACTCGGATATTTAACAACAGGTTAAATAGTTGGACAGAAAAGTATAATGTTTATGTTGAGGCCCAGGCAGGGTTTAGAAAAGGTATGTCCACAACTGATAATGTTTTTGTTTTGCATGCATTAATTAACAAGGTTTTAAGCTCGAGTGAAAAATTGTTTTGTGCTTTCGTAGACTTTAAGAAAGCGTTTGATTATGTTGTACGAGATAATCTTTGGTTAAAACTTATAAAACTTGGTATACGTGGTAAAATATTAAATATTATAAAATCCATGTATAATGATATAAAATCACAAATAAAACTAAATAAGACGATTGGCAATGAATTTACATGTATATTAGGCGTTCGCCAAGGCGAATGTTTGTCTCCGTTTTTATTTTCAATGTTATTGAATGATATTGAAGCAGAATTTGTTGTAAAAGGTTTAGATGGTATTGATATTTCCTTTTTGAAACTATTTTTGCTACTTTATGCCGATGATATTGTAATTTTCTCAAAAGATGCTGCAGATTTGCAGAAAGGACTTGATTTGTTATATGAATACTGTCAAAAAGGGAAATTAGTTGTAAATACTGCCAAAACTAAAGTAATGGTTTTTAGAAAAGGTGGCATTCTTCCAAGAAATACATTTATTTTCAGTTGTAAAATACTTGAAATCGTTAGTAGTTTTACGTATTTAGATATTGTCTTTACTACAGGTGGTTCATTTTCTGAAACGCAGGCTTTGTTATCTGGCCAAGCGTTAAAAGCCATTTTTAAGCTTGAAAAATGTTTATACAAATTCATTGACTTATCGCCAAAACATGTATTGGACCTATTCGATAAACTTATATATCCTATTCTGTCATACGGCTGTGAAGTATGGGGATTTGCCCAAGCCAACAGTATTGAACGTGTTCACACACAGTTTTGTAAAAAGTTGATGGGTGTTAAGAAATCGACACAAAACAATTTTATTTATGGAGAGCTAGGTAGAGTACATTAAAATGTAGACGTTTGTTCTCAATTATTAAATATTGGTTTACAATTTTACAATCAGAGGATGTGAAATATATACGATTAATGTATGAAGATATGTTAATTGATATTGGTGTAAATGCAGGCACCCAAAACTGGGCCAGCAAAGTCAGAGATCTTTTAAGTAATTATGGATTCTACCATGTTTGGTTTCATCAAAGCGTGGGTAACGTCAATACATTCTTAACAATTTTTAAACAACGTTTGAAAGATGTTTTTATACAAGAATGGAATACAAGATTAATTGATTCATCCAGAGCGTTGTTTTACCGAAATATTTCAAATTTTGAGCTACAACCTTACTTAAATACTGTTAAGAGTAAATGCACACGTCAATCCATTTCAAAACTTCGTGTATCGTCGCATAGATTAGAAGTGGAAATAGGCAGACGGTCCAGAAATAGAGTTCATATAGATGAGAGAAGAGGTAGACATTGTAACATACTCGAAGACGAATATCATTTTGTTTTGTGTTGTCCATTGTATAATGATTTACGTAAGAAATACGTGTCAAGTTTTTATTTCCAACGACCAAGTATGTTCAAATTTGTAATGCTGTTAAAAAGTGAAAACAAAAGGGAAGTCTTTAATTTTGGATTGTTTATATTCAAAGCATTTAAATAACGTAATGCATTATTATATAATAATTAAACTATATTTTCCTTCTCCCAAGTAAATATTTTTTTCTTTATTTTTCTTATTAATTATGGATATGCACAAACACTGAAGCAGTCTCTTTGTATGGTGATATTTGCTAAGATAAACGAATTTACTGTATGTATATTCTCCCAGGAATATTATTTAATAGTGTTCCGAATAATATGTTTTAATAGACACAAATCCCTGTGGGATTTCATTATTTGTATTTTGATGAATGTATGTATTGATCATCACTCAGTCATCTGACTTTATGTTTGTATAGTAAATATGTTGCCTCATGGGCCAATCTGGCCTAATGGCATTTAGAAATAAAAACTTCCAAACTTCCAAACTTGAGTGTTAGCAGAAAATAATGACATTGGCTAGAGCGAAGAATGAAATGTTTACAATAGAATTTGCAGCAACTTTGCAATGTTGCTGTTGAAAAAGGTTCTAGGCCCATTCTGAATATTTATACCTCGATTTAAATGGAAAGGGTGGCCTTGAACGTTCATTCCTGTTGGTGCCATATAACGTTGATGTGTCGTGCACCGTTAAACCCAATTCAACAGCATAACTCATTGAAATGCAGCTAGTACTATTATATTATGTTCATAATATATAAATTAACATGTTAGTGTAGTTACCTCCCTTAGTAATATATATCTTTGTTATCGAGTTAATCTAATATAGTTACCTCCCTTAGTATACATTTCGCCATTTAGAAACTTTTTCTGTTAGTTCTATGTTCTTCAATGAATCAGCTTGATGGAACTTTTGGAGTATTTAAATCGTATCAAACTATAAGCGCTTACAATTAACGACAAGGTATGTACTTTTTATATTGTTTACTTTAAAAATATGTTACCTTTCGCTTTCATTAAATCGTAGCATATGACAAGTTTACGATTTTTATATTACATATTGCTGTGTATGGTCGGAGTGGTTCATACAGTAAAACTGGTAGTTCTTGAGCTGGCTGTAGACCCCACCTCCCCACCAGGGGGATTTTGTAGGGTATGATATTCTGAAAGAACATACATTAAGCTTCCAAATGAGACATGTTTGCCATCCGAGCGTTGGGGCTTTAGTGAGTTCTGGGGGGAAACGTTGCGTTTTTAGACGAAAATCGCCGAAATCTCGAATTATGTTTTTAGAAAAAGAATGGAATATATTAGAACCAATTTGAATTGATGGAATCTTTCTCGGAACGCATCTCTACGTGTCCCACCATATAATGTATGGTTCCGATACTTAAATATTGAGATTTTGGGTAAATTTTTTAAAAATTGAATAAAATCGCTGATTTCTGTATTTATCTAAAAAATAGAAATATATCTAATACAATAGAAAAAAGAAATACTGTAATCTTTTTGGGCAAGGTAAGGTCCGGTGATTAAACAGAACAAATTTCAAAACCGCCTGATGTTTGGAAATGCCTTAATTTTGGGGCAAAAAATGGTTATTTTTGTCAAAAATCGCCTGAATATGGAATTATTTTTTAAAATTAGTTTGAACATAAACTTATAAATTTGAAACAATAGAATGTTGCACAGCTTACATTTTCAAGTTTGTCTTCCTGGCATCATATACTATGAAAAAGGCACAGCCTAAATAGGGATTTATCCAGCTTGAGTAATTAACTTAAGGATGTTGTTGGCTTGGCAAGTTTTGACATTTTCAAGTATAAGAATTTTATTTTTTAAATCATAGTTATAATTGACAACATAATTGTTTCATGTTTTACATTCTAATAGATATGGATATAATGTAGGATTTAAGATGGTAACATATCAAATTTTAAGAATTTGTTTTAAGCATTCATATTTTTTGCGTCATTTGTGATCATTTATGTTGTCAACAAAATATATATGTGTATTCTCACTGTATTCTTACTGTAGCAGATACCGTTGTAAGCGATTCACTTCTAAGGTACTTCTTGATAGTGCTTTTTCAAACTGTTTTATTTTTTACTTCCGGTTGTTATATAAAACTTAGAGAAAATTCAGTGGGGTGTCTTAACCAATGTTTGTTTTAAACGACTTTTAAACGCATTGAACGAAGGCGCCTCAGTTACCTCTTTGGGAAGTTTATTCCAGGCATCCACAACTCTGTTTCCAAGTAGCTCTGCCACTCGGAGTAGAATTTATCCTTTTGATCTAAAAATAAGTTGTTGTTTTTTGTAATTGTGGGGTTGGCTTGGAAAGGACGTAGTACTGACATTTGTATTGCATTGATACTTAAAGATTCTTTGGTATTATTTAGATACAAAATTATCAAAAAAAAGATAGGTCATCACACTTTTTTCCCACTAGACGTCTTTGAAGATCACATTCTAACTCCAAAGTGTCACTAAAAAGACGAAAAATAGAGTCACTGAACATTTTCACCATTTTTTTCATAGCATTACATTCATTGAGAAACAGAGATTAATTGTCGATTACCTATATATACACATCTTTGAAAACATACACAACAACTGTAATCCTCATTCGTCTTTTTACTTTAAAAAGCAAACATATATGGAACGTATCCCACCTTTTTCTTTACAAAAAAAAAAGATTCAATATATAAAAAACGTATGTTATAATGCCCAACTTTTGTTAAAACGTCTATATGACAAGATTCTATGACATTTCTTTCAAAACAAGTAAATATATATAGATCTAGGTTCTAATTATTGTGTTATTACAATTTCTATAAATTACACATATTTTGGAGTTTATGGAGTTTGACATTTTCGCTGTAAAAATACTGTACACTATTATTTTGACATGGAGATCGAATATAACATAAGCTCAGCATCTACTTATACATATATATTTTCTTAAAATATCGAACTGTATAATTGAGGATATTGCACTCATCTTCCTTTTTATGTAAAAAAGGACGTAAAAAGGACAAAGATTCACATGCACGTGTTCTGGGATGGAAATTGAAATAAAAGTTCGATTTCGAAAATAATCCAGATGTTGCGAAGGTGCATGAACGTAGGTAATCGGATGCAATGTCTGATTATTATCGATGTCGCAACATACAAAGTGAACTAAGTAATGTCTATTAACAGTGTTAACATTGATAACAGACAAAAGGAAAAGCCCAAGGTTTTATGGGTTTTTTTTTGTTTTTTTTTGTACTTTATTGTGTACGAAACAACAATTCTAATACACCCATACCTATGTCTAGTTTGTAATTATCTCCAATAAGTATATGCGCATGACCTGGGAAAGATTGGTTGACGTCGTACAATGATGCATTAGATAGAATTTCTAAGAACACGCTGGGATTTGTTAAGTACGTTAAATATGCCAACTAAAATAACCTCGGCATCATATTTTACTAGCACCACAAGCATCACCACAAATGCTTTTGCAAAAGACGTTTTTGAAATATTTAATGTTAACGCTAGTGATGTACCGATTAATCGATTGTTTTAAACCCATCATCGGTTTGTTAGGCATCCGATTATGATAATCGATTATGAAAGCCTATAGTCGATCATCGGTTAAATGTAAACGTGCACTTTAATTAACATTCAAAATAAAAATAAACATAATTATCCAGGAGACAACTCTTGTAAAAATGAGCATGATACACAAATAAACACATTTATATCAGTTAGAATAAAACAGACTTTCATGGCATCAAAACTCAGATTAACATACACATACTATACTTCGTATACGGGTAAGTATTATCGATGTAATTTAAAAAGATCCATATTTCATTTCATGCACAAATATATTCAAAGCATAATTCTGCATCTTGATCGCGGGAAGTAGGTTACTAGTAGATTTAAATAATCTAGGAGATAAACGCACATATAAAAAGTATGCATGCTAAACTGTTCATGACTCAAACCCGTGGTCCAAAGCACAAACTTATAATGTGACATAATAGATAAAATTTCATGTAACTTCGAACAAAGTATCCATTGTTACACGCAGACGATATTAATTATGGCATACGCGTTAAACTGAACTATTACATAATATCAATTTAAGTATGCATATTATTTTGTTTCAGAAACCGCATTACGACAACGAAACAATAGGCAATAAACATGGATACAGGACAGTTGAAGTTCCAGTGCACGATGTGCAGCAAAGGATTTACCAAGTCAAGCAATCTTAACATTCATATACGCATACATACAGGTGAGAAACCATATAAGTGTAGCGTGTGCAGTAAAGGATTTACCGAGTCAGGCCATCTTAACAGGCATATGCGCATACATACAGGTGAGAAACCATATAAGTGTAGCGTGTGCAGTAAAGGATTTACCGTGTCAGGCAATCTTAACAGTCATATGCGCAAACATACAGGTCAGACACCTTATAAGTGTAGCGTGTGCAGTAAAGGATTTACCCAGTCAGGCCATCTTAACAGTCACATGCTTATACATACAGGTGAAAAACCGTATAACTGTAGCGTGTGCAGTAAAGGATTTACCACGTCAGGCCATCGTAACAGTCATATGCGCATACATACAGGTCAAACACCTTATAAGTGTAGCGTGTGCAGTAAAGGATTTACCATGTCAGGCAGTCTTAACAGTCATATGCGCATACATACAGTTCAGACACCTTATAAGTGTAGCGTGTGCAGTAAAGGATTCACCCAGTCAGGCCATCTTAACAGCCACATGCTTATACATACAGGTGAAAAACCGTATAAGTGTAGCGTGTGCAGTAAAGGATTTACCACGTCAGGCAGTCTTAACAGACATATGCACATACATACAGGTGAAAAACCGTATGACTGTAGCGTGTGCAGTAAAGGATTTACCACGTCAGGCAATCGTAACAGTCATATGCGCATACATACAGGTCAGACACCTTATAAGTGTAGCGTGTACAGTAAAGGATTTACCCAGTCAGGCCATCTTAACAGTCACATGCTTATACATACAGGTGAAAAAAACGTATAACTGTAGCGTGTGTAGTAAAGGATTTACTGTGTCAGGCCATCTAAACATTCATATGCCCATACCATACAGGTGAGAAACCATAACTGTAGCGTGTGTAGTAAAGGATTTACCACGTCAGGCAGTCTTGACAGTCACATGCTTATACATACGGGTGAGAAACCATATAAGTGTAGTGTGTGCAGAAAAGGATATACCATATGTGGCCATCGTAACATTCATATGCGCATACATACAGGTGAGACACCATAAAAGTGCAGCTTATGTAGTAAAGGATTTACTAGGTCAGATAAGCTAAAAAGTCATCTGCGCGTACATACTGGCGAGACATCATATAAGTGTAGCGTGTGCAGTAAACGATTTATCATGTCTAGCAAGCTTTACAAACACATGCGTATGCCTACATACGAGACACCAGATACTTGAAGCTAGCACTTTGCAGAATTTAGTCAGCATTTAGTCATTCTCGGCATCTGTAAAGACATGTGTTCATCCGTGCATATGAACAACCACTTAGGTCAAGTGTATCATATGGACCATAAGTACTTTACATATATTAATGACATGTGTGTGTATGGCAAAGTATTTAACATACTGATCTTTAAAATATCCGCGAAGACTAATGAAGAAGAGGTAACATGTAAGAGTAGTCTGTGGATCAAAGTATTTGTCGAGTTAACTGATTTCATATACCCGCAATATTCTATGAGATGAAGTAACATTTACAACAACATATATAACTCCCGTCGAGTAGACGTACAATGTCAACTGTGCATACATACATGACAAACTATTTGATTGAACTGTCATCCCGATACATGTAACATACACTGTGCGGGAACCAGCTATACTATTTTTATATACAACCCGATACAAATAATAGTATAGTCACTTGTTGGACTAGGATGGTACGTGAGATGTCGGAAACTGTAATATACTCAAAGTGAGATCCCGGCTGGTTCAGAAACTCCAATTCTGATGACAGATATACACAGTGTTGGAAATATACTATGTCTTTAGTTTAAATCCGGATTTATATATCATACTTGGAGAGGATTAATACTGATGTGGCAGTTTATATGCCGATAATTTAAAAGGTAACATGCTTGACGTCTGTTATGCAGCCAGTCTCTTGAACTTTCATCAGGAATAAATGACACATACTCGGTGTGGAATACCTGTTTGATTATTCAGTATGTTATCCAGCCAGTCTCGTGACCTTCCATCTGGTATGAATGACACGTTCTCGGTGTAGAATACCTGTTTGATTATTCAGTATGTTATGCAGCCAGTCTCGTGACCTTCCATCTGGAATAAATGATGCGTACTCGGTTTGGAATTCCTGTTTGATTATTCAGTATGTTATGTATGCTAATGCAAGCTAACAAGTGACGAAACACAGATATACAACAGTATTTAATATTAATACTATTGTAAATAACTTTATATTCCAAACGAGTGTTAGTTTAATTACTTAGTGACTAATTTATAGAATAACTTGCGACGACGGAGTGGTATAAAGATATATTTATCGTAATACACTAGTGTAATACATATTTATGCAAATGAATTTCGATCTTTTCCGTTTAGCACGGTGTTGGCCAGAATTGCCTCGTCGATTTCCGTAACCATCACAAATACCAAATTACGACAATCGACGCGGTAGTTCCGTTGTACGATGCCTTACAGAGAAGAGAAGACAGAGTCAGCATATGACATCTTCGACGTCATCATACAAACATATGACGTTATCATATAGGCAACTACAAAACAAAATGCTCTTTGAGGCGTTTTTTGGAGTTCATTTATACTGTAAATTGTTATGAATGTATTTCCAGTTCATGTTTTCTGTTTTTTTCTTCCGATTTTAGGTACTTCTTAATAATTATTTTTTTGTACTTTTGAATTGTTGTTTTGTAATCAATTTTTATTATTATTTTTCTTATAATACGTCCCTTTAAAAAACGGGCCTATTATGGTATGGTGTTGTCTGCCTGTTTGTCTGTCCGTCCGTTCGTCCGTCTGCAAGCCAACCCGCGTTTCATAGGTTAATCACCATTGTTGAAAGCAGGAACCCTATTGCTTTTGGGGTCAAATGTCAAGGTTACTGACCTTTTATGAATTCCACATGGTAACTTCAAAACCGTAACATCTACACTCATAAAACTTCAAAGGTTCATCGGCCTTGTTGAAAGCAGGCACCCACTTTCTTTTGGGCTCAGTAGGTCAATAAAATCAAAATCGTAACACAAACTCATAAAACTGCATAGGTACATTGCCTTAGTTGAGAGGAGGTACCCTATTGTTTTTGGGGCCAGTAGCTCAAATGTCAAGGTCACAGAGACGTTATATGGAATCATGCATTCCGCACAATAAATTCAAAATCCTAACACCTGCCCTCATAAAACTTCATATGTGCATTTCCCTATGTGTAAGAAGGACCCTATTGTTTTTTGGGGACAGTAGGTCAAAGGTCAAGGTCACTATGACCTTATATGGAAAAAGGCATTCCATCTGATGAATTCGAAACCGTATAACCAACACTTATGAAACAAACCAATACTTATGAAACTTCATAGGTGCATTGCCTTTGGTGAGAGGAGAAACTCTATTGATTATGGTTCAGTGGGACAAAGGTCAAGGTGACCATGACCTTATATGGAAATAGGCATTCTTCGCGATAACTTTGAAACTATAACACCCACACTGAAGAATTTGATAGGTGTATTGACTTTGGTGAGAGGAGGAATCCTATTGACTTTGGGTCGTTTGGTCAAAGGTCAAGGTCACCGTGACATTATATGGAAATAGGCATTTTGTGGGATAATTTCAAAACCATAACACCTACACTCACGACACTTCATGAGTACATTGCCCTTGGTAAGAGAAAATATCGTATTTCATTGGAGTTAGTCAGTGGTCAAGGTCGCTAGGACCTTTGTTGTAATATGCATTCTGCGTATGTTGTAATATGCATTCTGCGAGATAACATCAAAACCATAACACCCCCACTTCGTATGTGCTTTGGGGTCACTAGGTCAAAAGTCAAGGTCACCAGTTCATATTCAAAGTGATAACTCCAGGAGTATAATACCCACACTAATGAAACTTTGTAGATACATTGCCCTTGGTGATAGGAGGAACCCTATCACTTTTAGGCTTAGTTGGTCAAACAACATCCTCTATCAGTTTTTTCTGTTAAAAGGTCACACGCTTACATATCCATGACAGCGGTATATTCCTACCAAAGGTAGGTCACTGAATGGCCTTGACCTACTTCTCGTACTTCGTTAATTACATTCATGTGTTACATTCAAATCTCAGACACCAGAAGCCAACTACACACATCTCGCCGATAGCAGCGTCCAACTACACACATCTCGCCGATAGCAGCGTCCAACTACACACATCTCGCCGATAGCAGCGTGTCCTGTCAGCAGTAGCACAATGTGAATGACCTGACATATGGTTTTGTGTTTTGGTTAAGTTCGCCATTTCTCTACCATTTCAATGTTCCAAGAATAGGATAGCCTGACGCCCGGGGCTAGTCCAGTCTGGCCGGGCTAGTCTCTCTTTCATAAATGGTTGTCCTTGTGGGGCTAGTCTAAACAAATCTCGGGACAATCAAACTTTTAAAAGTAAAATCCAGCAATGTATTTTATATAATTTTATAACTAGTATCACACATTAGGAATACATAATGATATATGGTGTTCGATTGTGTTTACATGTACGACTGTATACACTGCATAGTCTGTAGATATTTAACAGTTCAGTATGTTGTACCATGTGTAAAGTAGTATACTTTGTTCTCAATAACCATCAAATAATATACTTTTGTCACCGTGATTATCCGAAACCGTACCAGTATGCTCCGCTTAAGTCGGAGCTAGAGTGTGTTTGGGGTGTTGCTTCACACTTTACCTCTCAAGAACAGACTCAATTGCGGCTTTTGCAATTGTTGCCCTTTTTAGTTTTGGATTATTATAGGTCCATATATCATATAATGTACTGTGTGGACGTGTAATGAAGCCATAACATCTATATCGTATGAAAATTAAGACCGATAGCATCACTCGGTTGGGAAATATCTCGGTACGCAATAGCGATTGTTGAATCGATTTACGTAACTGTTGAAAATACCAGGTAACGGAAATCGACGAGGTTGTTCCGTTGTCGCACGGAGAATACAGAAGCACCGTACGGCCGTTATCATACGTAAGGTACAAAGTCATATATAATGAGTTATGAACGTGTATCTGTGTATGATCAAATACTCAGTAAAAACTAGATGTAATTAATCAATGAAACAAATGCAGCAACAGTTACCACGATCATATCAGTATATTAACTGTAATGTCAAACACACGTCGTCTGAATCATTTCACCTCCAGTATGTATACCATGTGTAGCGTGAGATGTGATGATTGCGTAAACACGTTATCATATATTACCTGACTGTTGAATACTTCCTTCAGGTATTGCGTTGTAAACATTCTCCTGGAGGTGATGATTGCGTAAACCCATTATCACATACCTGACATTTGAATAATTTCTCTCAGGTATTCGGTTGTAAACCTATAACTTCTCAACTTCGAATCCCACTGGAACCTAAACTTCTCAGAAAGTGTCGATTTTATACGGATTTATACAGTACTCGTTCTACCTAGGAAGCATGGGGTGGTCTGCCTCTACCAAACAACCACCTCCACACCCTCTCAACCCGTCATATATGACCTTAAACATTAGGAAACTCAGCGGGGTTTGAACTTGGAACGCCTACGATTGCATGCTAAACGGGCTCTCTTTCGATATCGCCATAAAGCTAGCTATGAGCCTGCGGCGAGACACAGTAGTAACGCGCTTACACACCTACTTATATAGTCCTGCTACAGGTTATATTGTACTTCATATACGCGCATGTCTATCCATTCACTACACTTGACTCAACACATTACTAAAGTCGACTGTTATATATAGCTTCAAATATATTCAACCAACCAACTAGATATTACGTGTAAACATACTGTACCGTTATTGTGTGAAAACAGAAACAGGTTTTAGTATTTAAAATCTAAACATATGATATGATAATTACATTTATGCAAGTTATTTTACAAACCACGTTGTAAGTGTCTCCTAGTTTGAGTATGACGATTATGATGTTATCTGTGCTTTTGACATACACTGATATATGTAAATGGATTTTAAATGGACTTGCATTGAATACTCTTTATCGTTATCTTCACGTACACTATTCGGGACGTGTGTAATATATCTTTCTACCGATATTATACACAATCAGGTCTATTATGAATCATCATATTAATGCAACAGAGTGTCTTCCTTCAAATATGTACCAACCTTCCTACAGCCAGAGATATACATTAATGTATATCAACCTTCCTACAGCAAGAGATATACATTAATGTATACCACTTTCCTACAGCCAGAGATATACATTAATGTATATCAACCTTCCTACAGCAAGAGATATACATTAATGTATACCGACCTTCCTACAGACAGAGATATACATTAATGTACACCAACCTTCCTACAGCAAGAGATATATAATAATTTATACCAACCTTCCTACAGCCAGAGATATACATTATTGTATACCAACCTGTCTACAGCCAGAGATATACATCAATGTATACCAACATTCCTACAATTAATGTATACCAACCTTCCTACAGCCAGAGATATACATTAATGTATATCAACCTTCCTACAGCAAGAGATACACATTAATGTATACCGACCTTCCTACAGCCAGAGATATATTGTACACCAACCTTCCTACAGCAAGAGATATACATTAATGTATACCGACCTTCATACAGCCAGAGATATACATTAATGTACACCAGCCTTCCTACAGCAAGAGATATACATTAATGTATAGCGACCTTCCTACAACCAGAGATATACATTATTGTATACCAACCTGTTTACAGCCAGAGATATACATCAATGTATACCAATATTCCTACAATTAATGTATATCAACCTTCCTACAGCAAGAGATATATTAATGTATACCGACCTTCCTACAGCCAGAGATATACATTAATGTACACCAGCCTTCCTACAGCAAGAGATATACATTAATGTATAGCGACCTTCCTACAGCCAGAGATATACATTATTGTATACCAACCTGTCTACAGCCAGAGATATACATCAATGTATACCAACATTTCTACAATTAATGTATACCAACCTTCCTACAGCCAGAGATATACATTAATGTATATCAACCTTCCTACTGCAAGAGATATACATTAATATATACCGACCTTCCTACAGCCAGAGATATACATTATTGTATACCAACCTGTCTACAGCCAGAGATATACATCAATCTATACCAACATTCCTACAATTAATGTATACAAACCTTCCTACAGCCAGAGATATACAATAATGTATACCAACCTTCCTACAGCCAGAGATATACATTATTGTACACCAACCTTCCTACAGCAAGAGATATACATTAATGTATACCGACCTTCATACAGCCAGAGATATACATCAATGTATACCAACATTCCTACAATTAATGTATATCAACCTTCCTACAGCAAGAGATATACATTAATGTATACCGACCTTCCTACAGCCAGAGATATACATTAATGTACACCAGCCTTCCTACAGCAAGAGATATACATTAATGTATAGCGACCTTCCTACAGCCAGAGATATACATTATTGTATACCAACCTGTCTACAGCCAGAGATATACATCAATGTATACCTACATTTCTACAATTAATGTATACCAACCTTCCTACAGCCAGAGATATACATTAATGTATATCAACCTTCCTACAGCAAGAGATATACATTAATGTATACCGACCTTCCTACAGCCAGAGATATACATTATTGTATACCAACCTGTCTACAGCCAGAGATATACATCAATGTATACCAACATTCCTACAATTAATGTATACAAACCTTCCTACAGCCAGAGATATACAATAATGTATACCAACCTTCCTACAGCCAGAGATATATATTAATGTATACCAACCTTCCTAAAGCCAGAGATATACAATAATGTATACCAACCTGCCTACAGCCAGAGATATACATTAATGTATACCAACATTCCTACACTTAATGTATACCAACCTTCCTACAGCCAGAGCTATACAATAATGTATACCAACCTTTATACAGCCAGAGATATACAATAATGTATACCAACGTTCCTACAGCCAGAGGTATACATTAATGTATATCAACCTTTATACAGCCAGAGATATACATTAATGTATATCAACCTTTATACAGCCAGAGATATACTTTAATGTTTAATACTCATTCAGCCAGAGATATACATTAATGTATACCAACCTTCCTACAGCTAGATATACACTAATGTATACCAACATTCCTACAATTAATGTATCCAAACTTCCTCCAGCCAGAGATATACAATAATGTATACCAACCTTCCTACAGCCAGAGATATATATTAATGTATACCAACCTTCCTACAGCCAGAGATATACAATAATGTATACCAACCTGCCTACAGCCAGAGATATACATTAATGTATACCAACATTCCTACACTTAATGTATACCACCCTTCCTACAGCCAGAGCTATACAATAATGTATACCAACCTTTATACAGCCAGAGATATACAATAATGTATACCAACCTTCCTACAGCCAGAGATATACATTAATGTATATCAACCTTTATACAGCCAGAGATATACATTAATGTATACCAACCTTCCTACAGCTAGATATACACTAATGTATATCAATCTTCCTACAGCCAGAAATATACAATAATGTATACAACCTTCCTACAAATAGTGTATTCCAACCTTCCTATAGCAAGATATATACAATAATGCATACCAACCTTCATACAGCCAGATATATATATTAATGTATACCAACCTTCCTACAGCCAGAAATATCCTTTAATGTATACCAACATTCCTACAGCAAGTGATGTACATTAATATATACTAACCTTCCTACAGTCAGAAATATACTTTAATGTATACCAACCTTCTTACAGCAAGATATATACATTAATGTATACCAACCTTCCTACAGCAAGAAATATACTTTAATGTATACCAACCTTCCTACAGCAAGAGATATACATTAATATATACCAACCTTCCTAAAGCGAGAGATATACATTAATGTATAGCAATCTTCCCACAGCCACATATATACATTAATGTATACCAACCTTCCTACAGCCAGAGATATACATTAATGTATACCAATATTCGTACTTCCTGAGATATACAATAATGTATACCAACCTTCATACAACCAGAGATATACATTAATGTATATCAACCTTCTTATAGCAAGAGTTATACAATAATGTATACCAACCTTCCTACATCCAAAGATATACATTAATTTATACCAACCTGCCTACAGCCAGAGATATACATTAATGTATACCAATCTTCCTACAGCCAGAGATATACAATAATGTATACCAACATTCATACAGCCAAATATATACATTAATGTATACGTACCTTCATACAGCCGCCAGCGATATACTTTACTGTATACCAACCTTCCTACAGCCAACTATACACTTATGTATATCAATCTTCCTACAGCCAGAGATATACATTAATGTATACCAACCTTCCTACAGCAAGAGATATACATTAATGTATACCGACCTTCCTACAGCCAGAGATATACATTAATGTACACCAGCCTTCCTACAGCAAGAGATATACATTAATGTATAGCGACCTTCCTACAGCCAGAGATATACATTATTGTATACCAACCTGTCTACAGCCAGAGATATACATCAATGTATACCTACATTTCTACAATTAATGTATACCAACCTTCCTACAGCCAGAGATATACATTAATGTATATCAACCTTCCTACAGCAAGAGATATACATTAATGTATACCGACCTTCCTACAGCCAGAGATATACATTATTGTATACCAACCTGTCTACAGCCAGAGATATACATCAATGTATACCAACATTCCTACAATTAATGTATACAAACCTTCCTACAGCCAGAGATATACAATAATGTATACCAACCTTCCTACAGCCAGAGATATATATTAATGTATACCAACCTTCCTAAAGCCAGAGATATACAATAATGTATACCAACCTGCCTACAGCCAGAGATATACATTAATGTATACCAACATTCCTACACTTAATGTATACCAACCTTCCTACAGCCAGAGCTATACAATAATGTATACCAACCTTTATACAGCCAGAGATATACAATAATGTATACCAACGTTCCTACAGCCAGAGGTATACATTAATGTATATCAACCTTTATACAGCCAGAGATATACATTAATGTATATCAACCTTTATACAGCCAGAGATATACTTTAATGTTTAATACTCATTCAGCCAGAGATATACATTAATGTATACCAACCTTCCTACAGCTAGATATACACTAATGTATACCAACATTCCTACAATTAATGTATCCAAACTTCCTCCAGCCAGAGATATACAATAATGTATACCAACCTTCCTACAGCCAGAGATATATATTAATGTATACCAACCTTCCTAAAGCCAGAGATATACAATAATGTATACCAACCTGCCTACAGCCAGAGATATACATTAATGTATACCAACATTCCTACACTTAATGTATACCACCCTTCCTACAGCCAGAGCTATACAATAATGTATACCAACCTTTATACAGCCAGAGATATACAATAATGTATACCAACCTTCCTACAGCCAGAGATATACATTAATGTATATCAACCTTTATACAGCCAGAGATATACATTAATGTATACCAACCTTCCTACAGCTAGATATACACTAATGTATATCAATCTTCCTACAGCCAGAAATATACAATAATGTATACAACCTTCCTACAAATAGTGTATTCCAACCTTCCTATAGCAAGATATATACAATAATGCATACCAACCTTCATACAGCCAGATATATATATTAATGTATACCAACCTTCCTACAGCCAGAAATATCCTTTAATGTATACCAACATTCCTACAGCAAGTGATGTACATTAATATATACTAACCTTCCTACAGTCAGAAATATACTTTAATGTATACCAACCTTCTTACAGCAAGATATATACATTAATGTATACCAACCTTCCTACAGCAAGAAATATACTTTAATGTATACCAACCTTCCTACAGCAAGAGATATACATTAATATATACCAACCTTCCTAAAGCGAGAGATATACATTAATGTATAGCAATCTTCCCACAGCCACATATATACATTAATGTATACCAACCTTCCTACAGCCAGAGATATACATTAATGTATACCAATATTCGTACTTCCTGAGATATACAATAATGTATACCAACCTTCATACAACCAGAGATATACATTAATGTATATCAACCTTCTTATAGCAAGAGTTATACAATAATGTATACCAACCTTCCTACATCCAAAGATATACATTAATTTATACCAACCTGCCTACAGCCAGAGATATACATTAATGTATACCAATCTTCCTACAGCCAGAGATATACAATAATGTATACCAACATTCATACAGCCAAATATATACATTAATGTATACGTACCTTCATACAGCCGCCAGCGATATACTTTACTGTATACCAACCTTCCTACAGCCAACTATACACTTATGTATATCAATCTTCCTACAGCCAGAGATATACATTAATGTATACCAACCTTCCTACAGCCACAGCTATACAATAATGTATACCAACCCTCATACAATTAATGTATATCAACCTTCCTACAGACAGAGATATACAATAATGTATACCAACCTTGATACTGCCAGATATATACATTAATGTATACCAACCTGCCCACAGCCAGAGATATACATTATTGTATACCAACCTTCCTACAGTCAGAGATATACATTTATGTATATTATCCTTCCTAAAGCCAGAGATATACATTAATGTATACCAACCTTCCTACAGCAAGAGATTTACATTAATGTAAACCAACCTTCCTACAGCCAGACAGACATATACAATAATGTATACCAATCTTCGTACTTCCTGAGATATACAATAATGTATACCAACCTTCATACAACCAGAGATATACATTAATGTATATCAACCTTCTTACAGCAAGAGTTATACAATAATGTATACCAACCTTCCTACAGCCAGATATATACAATAATGTTAACCAACCTTCATACAGGCAAATATATACATTAATGTATACGTTCCTTCATACAGCCAGAGATATACATTAATATATACCAAACTTCCTACTGCCAGGGATATACAACAATGTATACCAACCCTCATACAATTAATGTAAACCAACCTTCCTACAGACGGAGATATACAATAATGTATACCAATCTTGATATTGCCAGATATATACATTAATGTATACCAACCTGCCCACAGCCTGAGATATGCATTAATGTGTACCAACCTTCCTACAGCCAGAGATATACATTAATGTATACCAACCTTCGTACAGCCAAAGATATACAATAATGTATGCCAACCTGCCCACAGCCAGAGATATACATTATTGTATACCAACTTTCCTACAATCAGAGATATAAATTTATGTCTATCAACCTTCCTAAAGCCAGAAATATACATTAATGTATACCAACCTTCCTTCAGCCAGAGATATACATTTATGTATACCAGCCTTCATACAGCCAGATATATACATTGATGTATACCAACCTTCATACAGCCAGAGATAAACAAATGTATACCGCCCTGCCCACAGCCAGAGATATACATTTATCTGTAACAACCTTCCTACAGCCAGAGATATACATTAATGTATAACAGCCTTCATACAGCCAGAGATATAAATTAATGTATACCCACATTCTTACAATTGATGTATACCAACCTTCCTACAATTGATGTATACCAACATTCATACAGCCAAAGATATACATTAATGTATACCAACCTTCCTACAAACAGAGATATACATTAATGTCTACCAACCTTCCTACAGCCAGAGATATACATTAATGTATACCCACTTTCCTACCGAAAGAGATATACAATAATGTATACCAACCTTCATACAGCCAGATATATACATTAATGTATACCAACCTGCCTACGGCCACAGATATACATTAATGTATACCAACCTTCCTACATCCAGAGATATACATTAATGTATGCCAATCTTCCTACAGCCAGAGATATACAATAATGTATACCAACCTTCATACAATTGATGTATACCAACCTTCCTACAGCCAGAGATATACAGTAATGTATATCAACCTTCCTACAGCCAAAGATATACATTATTTATACCAACCTTCCTACATCCAGAGATATACATTAATGTATACCAACCTTCCTACAGCCCGAGGTATACATTAATGTATACCAACCTTCCTACAGTCAGAGGTATACATTAATATATATCTACCTTCCTACAGCCAGAGATATAGATTAATGTATACCAACCTTCCTACAGCCAGTGATATACATTAATGTATACCAACCTTCCTACAGTCAGAGATATACATTAATGTATACCAACCTTCCTACAGTAGGATATATACATTATTGTATACCAACCTGTCTACAGCCAGAGATATACATTAATGTATACCAACCTTCCTAGTCAGAGATATACAGTAATGTATACCAACTTCCATACAGCCAGAGATATACATTAATGTATACAAACCTTCATATAGCCAAAGTTATACATTAATGTATACCAACCTTCCTACAGCCAGAGATATACATTACTGTATACCAACCTTCCTATAGCGAGAGATATACATTAATGTATACCAGCCTCCCTACAGCCAGAGATATACATTAATGTATACCAGCCTTCCTACAGCCAGAGATATTCATTAAAGTATACCAACCTTCCTACAGCCAGAGATATACATTAAAGTATACCAGCATTCGTACAGCCAGAGATATACATTAATGTATACCAGCCTTCATACAGCCAGAGATATACATTAATGTACTTTGAACTAAATAACTAAGCTTAACATATAGAGCGGAATACGTGCTACTATATATAGTAACAGTACTCTGTGATGTTAACCATCAGGACCAGAACGCAATTCAAGCCTTTCAGAATTTGAGAGGAATGTAATGGTAAGTTATCGAACTAAAGTAAATAAGCGAAAACTAGTTATCTTTGTATAAGAACCTTGCTTGACACAGTGGTATGAAATCCAATCCCAACCTGTTGTTATTCAATTAGTTTACAAGGTTTCGTCACGCCCCATGTGGTTCCCGGGGGCCCCGTTTGGTCACGACGTGGCAAAGAATAGGGCCACTGCAGATCCCTTTGGAGGTGTAGGCAGAGGGGTAGAATCCCCCCCCCCCAAATTCATGTTCATTTTATCATTTTTTGTTCATGTTCATATTCATTAAAGGTCTTCATCATGATCCCTACATTGTTTCAGGTGCCATCTCGCTCACATCAAAAGAGCAGTGACAGAAAAACGATAAACGTGGCTCCAAAGTAAATGGAGTTTCTACGATAGAATTTGCAGCAACTCTGCAGTTCAGGGTGAGAACATTCTAGGCCTATTTTCCATATGTTATCTCGATGTACATGGAGGATGAGCCTGGCATGTTCATGCCTGTTAGGCGCCATATAACCTGTATGTGTTGGTGCGCCTTAAAACCCAATTCAATTCAATTCACTCACCGATATAACTTCATAAAATAAAACATGGGGAAGGGTCGGGGAGTTTGCTTGTGGTTAGAGGAATTGGAGTGAGTCCCACAATGCCTGATATTCAAACTTGTCTGAGCTTTTATTGGTACAATATTAGTTACAATAGTATTTTACATGATACATATGTTTATTAGTTAATACATTATGCATATCGAGGGTTTAACGCAAAACTATTGTAACTCACTTTTTTCAGAAAATGATTTATTAACATGATCCAAATCAGATACTGACCCTTTATAATGTCACAAAATATAAGAACTAGATTCTAAAATTTGGTGGAGAAAAATATATGTGTCATATTATTGTATCTCATACAGCTTTTTTTTTTAATGCGAAACTATTGTAACTCAGCTTTAAATCATTTAAAAAAGTTTTGCATTTGTTTGCATATATGGGATTGTTTATAGCCAACACAATTATGTTGTTTCTTTCAAATTCATTTCAGATTATAATAATTTACATTAGTATTGCTTTCAAAAATAATTTTACGCGAAACTATTGTAATAAATACTGATAGCCACCTATATTTTGCTCGTTGGTCCCACAGGACCAGTAAAAATAACACTACTGATTCGTAGCACGGGGAGACTTTTTACAGCCACCATACTGCACTAAACGAACGCTAGTGTGAATGTTACTAAATACTGATAGCCACCTATATTGGGCTCGTTGGTCCCAAAGGACCAGTAAAAGTAACACTACTGATTCATAGCACGGGGAGACTTTACAGCCGCCACAATGCACTAAACGAACGCTAGTGTCAAATAAGTCAAATTTGATTCTCATTAAACTTTTCAATATTTACATAATAATTATTCCAAATGAAGGTAATAATAACTGCTCTATGTTTCTTATGTGAAATATAAGTTATATTAAAGATTGAAGAACTTTAAGGAGTTGTATTGCATACCATTCTTAGGATATTAAAGGTTATTTGTATTAAAAATGAGTTAATGAAAGTATGTTAGATTGGTTTTTATTCATTTAGCCTCCACTTGGGATGACAGAATTAGGAATATTAGTGGTTCCACAGAAGAATTAATAATTAATGTCAAGACCCTCTTTTTCCAAGCTTTGCAAACTGATATGAAGTTAATGAAGTTAATGAACTGTTGTATTTTGTGTTATCTGGTAAAAATATATATTGTGAAAAGTCTTTTTAAACATTGCCGAAACATCATGTGCACGAAACATCACGTGCACTTATGTTTTTCTGTGTAAAGTATTGATAGGATGAACAAAAGTCATGAAACAAATTAATATTTTAAACTCTTAGTGCGGTTATTTACAGATTTTCATTTGTGAATTCCAGGAGTAAAGATCTATTTTCCAGGGTCTAATTAGGTAAAATTAACGATGTTTTGAAATTTTTCCCAACTTAATTTAAGTATTTCTATCTGTAAAGTGGACACATTGTTTGATACTTTAGCGCTTATAATGTTAAAATATTAAGCAAGTTTTACACATCACTCTGTCAAACAGTGGTTGTTGAGTTCGAATGTGCGGTAATTGAGAAGAAATTTGAGTTGTTTCTCTAAGTTCAATGAAAAACAACACTGTTTTATTAACACAACTTACCCTCATGTGTTTAAGTATTTTTAAATAATTAGTAATTAATTAATTATTTAATAATTACCGTATAAATTATTTACTAGTATTAATAAGGTGAGAAAATTGTCTCATTGCTTTGCGAATATTGATTGTTCTTAGTATCTATGTTCAGGTGATTTAGAGCCAATAGAAATAGCCTAACATATTAAAATCGGAGCCGAAAATGACTCAGAAAAACATAACTATGACAAACAACTTTATAATCTTTTTCGCCAGGATAGTTTCATCTATTATATAAAGCAGTAAGTAATACTTATAATATCAAAGGTCAGGGCTGGTATAAACTTATAGGCGGTTTCCCTGTCAAAGATTTCATAAGTGGGTTGGTATGTAGGAAGGTACATCTTTTACCAATTGCTTTGCATTAAAAGGACCCATAGCAATCTTGAAGTATTCATCAAAGTTTAAATTATGAATCCAGTATAAGTGTAACTTTAAACCTGCTTGGATATAATTATATTAAAGGAAATATAATTTCAAATTCTACTTCTGTCATCGGTTTAATTGTTGGTGTAATATAATCAACAATTAATAATATGTAAAAACAACTGCTTTCAATTATTGAAATAATTATAAATAATAATTTAAAAAATGCAAGATATTTGGGAAAACTAACCCGACGCCACGATTTTTAAATACATCAAGATTGCCGTGTGCAATCAAGTGTAGGGTTCTATCCAGGACAGGTTTAAGTCATTTTGCAACTGAAACTTACACGATTATAATATATGCAAAACTCTGCAGTTGCAACTAAGACACTATTTTGTATGGGATTATTCAATCAAGTTTAATAATACTGGACGGCTCATGTGGTCCAATTATTAAAGTTTTTACTTCCAACGCCCTACCCCACTACCCCAACCCCATATACAAACAACACACACCCCTCCACCTCCTAAACCAAAAGAGGAGACAGTGATACAAGAAGCAAGAGGTTCACTTATTCAGTAAAACCCATTGCCCCTATACTAAGCTTATCGCCACAAAAAAAAACGTGTTTGTTAAAAAAGCCACTTACAAGGTGGGGGATCACGTGGTTTCAATGACGTCATCGATGGAAAAACTACCCGCTTCGAAGTAAGATTCTCTTTATATTTTCCTTATTACTTCACGCATTTTCATGTAATATAGCCTAAAGTACCCGGAATTTTATGCACTTTATTCCGTAACTTTGATTGTAGATGAAAGTTCCACAGATTTTTTGTTTAAGCCTCCACCAATTCCGAAATGTAATTTTTTGAGTCGGTCTCGTACACTGGAATGAAGATGTTTTCATGATTTTCGTCTTAAAATGGACTCATTTGCATCAGTTCTAGTCAATCAATGTTGCTTTATAAACAGAAAAGTCATATCTAAAAGTAACATGTGCTACAGTGAAATTAATTATGTAATTTCGAAAATGATCTCGAACACTGGCGGTGTGAAAAGAGATCTCGTACACTTGTGTGTTTGTTTTACAGTGTATATTGTTTATACGATGTACTTATGCATTACTGATCATTTCAGGTGCCAGTGGTAGTTCATATAGAGTACCAACATGAGAATTCGGGTTGGATAGTGGAGGTGATTTCCTACTGGGATTGCCAGGAAATAAAGCAGTTATTGTGTAGATAAACAACACGTCAAAGACATACAATGTATGGCAACGATATCATGAAGAATTAAACATGTTTTTTTGAAATGTTACAGTAACCATACATTGGATACTAGAGAAAGGATCCGGATGACATATAAAAAGAAAATAATAGACTTAGACTATTAGTAGTAATACAATTCCACTCCATTGCGGTGTCCTAGTTTTTAAATGATAAAGACGTTATGAAAATAAATTGTTTACAACAAGACTTTGTTAGAAGCTGGACATTTTGAAGTAGTCAAAACTGCAACGTGCATTTGTCTAAATATTCTAATATGTATTAATTGTCCATGAGTTCTGATGCTCATGGCGATGCGTATGCTCGGAATGTATGTGTTTTTTTTCCATGACAGCAATGCCCATAAGACACAATGCAAAATGTTTGAAATAAATATCGCAGAATAAAAACGTTCACTGAATAAAAAGAAATTGTCAAGCGTTTTATCTCATTTGATTTTTTCCCCCGTTTTTACGTCATTCCTAACGATTAACAAGCTATACATGAAGGCAACCTTTATTGGTCGAGAGGACCCAAGTTGCTCATCAGCCCATTTGACGACCGTGACACGTGTACTAAAATCTTAAATAAATTGCTCCTCTAGACAATAGTTTAGGTGTGGTCGTTGTGGGTTTGTCCCCTTGGTTTCTTATCAGAGGTTGCTTACCTTACATAAACGCCGGTTTGGCCAGGGATGCCTATCAATATGTAAATGTGCAGTGTTTGTCAACAGAAAAGATCAGAAAAACACATCATTTAGACTTTCAGTGAAGAATTCTATACCACAAATGTTCTTATAATAGAAATATTTGAAGTTCAACGTATTTGTGTAATTATGCAATGTTGAATGCATCAGACAAAATTAATGTAAAGTCAAAAAGAAAAAAAATTCATTTGGAGTTCAAGTTTAACAATATGTTTATTCATTTCAGTGTACTGGACTACACTCATAATAAACTGCGTAATACAACACATGAACAATAAAAATTAGTTGAAACATTTTTGAAACGAAATGTAACGATTAACTTATTTACAGCGAAATACATAATAAAATCACTTTACTTAGTGAAAGCAAATAAGTATCGAACATAAGTTTAACAAAGAAAAATAGCCCATCCAAGAGACCCAAATGGACCTAAATCGATGACATTGGAAGGCATTAACTTTCTTTTGTTTATATGTGCATTCATCTCTGTTGAAAATTGATAAATGATTCGTTATCATTGAATTTTGACCAAGCTTCACAAATATCAAATGTATATATTTTTCTTCAAACAGTCCCGTAGCTACTGTGAGGCATCGGTAGAATTTTGGGAAGTTACCAAACATTGAAGTAGGCATTCAAATGGAAAATCAATTAAATAAAATCACTAAAATATATTTGTTCAACTTAAAACTGAAAATTTCGCACGGGAATGCACTAAAACGTAGGAAATCAACAGTTTTTTTTCCGGAGTACATGTCCTCAGACCCCGCTAGGGAGGGATTTGTCTCGGGTAATTTCGGGGCTGGCTACGGTCTGTCAAAAATGCAAAGGCTCTATCTCTTATTATTTGAAAAAAACAAACGATCTCACTGGTTTTCAAAATTTAGATATTTTAAAGATCCGATTATACGACGAATTGTATGAATTATTTAGAAATGTAGACATACACATTTCTAAATCTAAAAATGGAGATATGATTCGGTTCTCAAATATACACATTCAGGGACAATGATGGTCGTATCTGAATGCGTTTCATTGAGATCCAATACAAAATTAAGTTGTGAACGAGATCATAAGAATATGTTGCAGGACGAACAAAATTTGATCACAATAGCCCATCTCAGCTTCTAGTGATCTAATAATGAGATCATTAAATATGCAACTTAAAAAATATAAATCACACGCTTACAATGTGTTTCATATTTTTTCATAAAAGTCTTTCAGTCGCTTGACCTAATATTAGCAACGTATTTTCAAAACGATAAACAAACACTTAATGTTTGTAAGTCAACCCAAAATATAATAATAGCATTATTATTTTGAAAAACATTTTTTCCCAAAACGAATGGAATACACACTAACTCATGTCTTGACATTTTACTATTATAATATTGAAATGTTAGAAGTGGTGAAACTAAAACGTTAAATAAATTATATAGAGGAAACATGCTCTCTAAAATGTCACATGAAGAATGCAACCAATTCACCATTTAAGTTTTTGAGTGAATTCACCTGTCACACTAGTTTAAAACCTGATTTTCCATAAACATGTTAGATTTCCGCAGCTGTATTTATGCTCTTCAAATTCTGTTTTGATTTCTCATGTTGAACATGTAAATACTTATATCCAAGATGCATGTCTAATGTGTTTATTAAAGTCGGCATGACGCGTGTGTGACGCTTCAAGTTACTTCTTCACGTAATAAAGAATTTTCTGAAGAAACTGCCCTGAGTGTCTGTGAATATTCGACTCATGCTGCCGAAAGAGTGCCTCGTTCAGGAAAAATCTTCTTAATACCTGAAATAAAATAGAAACATACAAGTAACTCGGAAAACACAACGAAACTGTTATACAAGACAACATTGTATTTGTACGAAAACTTCAAAAGATGCTTCCGAAATGTCGGGTTTGCAAAAACAGTCAAACTGATACATGTATGATGCACAGCTTAATTGTCGCACGGCTAATATCGTGCAGTTACTTATCGCACGGCTGCCTAGACACACCCACTCTCCGATTGGTTATGATAATTTCGTTTTGTTCATAGTACGGGACAAAGCAAAACGTAGACATAAACATGATACAAAACATATGTCGCAATGATTACGCTTGTTATAGCCTACAATTTAGAGGCGCACCCTGGGTTCGTTCTCGTGACATGTAAGCCATCCGACCTACCTTACATTTAATCATCCCTTATATCTATCTGCAGTAATAAGTAAAATACTGAGGAAAACCTTACCCAAAATGTTACCCGTATTGGGTTGGTAGCTTTACAGAAACTTCGCTGGCACCTACAAATGACCAAAATTCATAAGTACATCGCATACACATAATAAATCGCCTAGCATTACAAAACTCGTGAGCGAATCTAACAAGTATAAAAATACAAGTGCACGAGATCTCTTTTCATACCTGAACAATTCTGATGGTACACCCTTTGGAACTACCACCTGAAAATTACCAGAACATCATAATTAGTACAACGCATTCATACTGTAAACTGTCGAGCAGTACGAAACTCGCGAGCGCTGAAACGTACAAGTGCACGAGATCTCTTTTCACACCGCAAGTGTTCGAGATCATTTTCGAAATTCCATAATTAATTTCACTGTAGCCCATGAAACTTTTAAATTGTGGTAGATATGACTTTTTTGTTTATAAAGCAACGTTGCGGGACTAGAACTAATGCAAATGAGTCCATTTTAAGACGAAAATCATGAAAACATCTTCATTCCAGTGTACGAGACCGACTCAAAAAATTACATTTCGGAATTGGTGGAGGCTTAAACAAAAAATCTGTGAAACATTCATCTACATTCAAAGTTACGGAATGAAGTGCATAAAATTCCGGGTACTTTAGGCTATATTACATGAAAATGCGTGAAGTAATAAGGAAAATATAAAGAAAATCTTACTTCGAAGCGGGTAGTTTTTCCATCGATGACGTAATTTGAAACCACGTGATCCCCCACCTTGACTTATCATAAGTAATTTTTACAAACCCTTTTTAGCTTTATAAAGAAATTGTAAGATATTGCACACCATATACGTTTTATTATCTTCACCTTGTCTGAATTGTGTGACTTTACTACATTAAATGATCTTTATAACAAGTATTGTCTATAATAGCATATTTCGATGTATCGTTTGTTTAAAAATCAGTTATCTAAAATAATATTTATTTACAATAGTTTCGCATAAAAAATTATGAAGTAAAATTCGTTTTCATTTAACTTAATGAAGGGGGAAAATAGTTAATAATAACTATGTAAAAGGAAGATAATGATAACTACTGTATGCTTCAAAGTTAGTTTCAATTGAACTAAACTTAAAATAAAAGTTTAGTTTCAATTAAACTAAACTTAAAATAAAGATAACATAAACTTAAGGGATTTCGGTTGCATACCATTCTTAGGCTTGTCCAAAATGCGCCTTAACGTACAAACTTACTGCCTAAAACTATACTATCCAATAGTTTTCATTGAAGTATGTAGTTTTTTAAAAAAAAAAATCTAAAAAAAATAATAACTTTTAAAAAATGTTAGTTACAATAGTTTCGCTCTGAAATATGTCATCTACATCTTCAAATGTTTAGATCGAAACTATTGTAAGTCATTATTTTTTAAATATCTCGTACAGAATTATATGAATTATTTATTTTTCTTCTCAGATCATCAATGGATACCATTTCTTTATTACATGCCAGAGAATAAAGTTCTTAAATGCATTTATGATGAAAATAAGATGTTTTTTGCTTCTCCTGTAAAATCTTCTAAAAGTGAGTTACACTAGTTTCGCGTTAAACCCTTGTAGTATTAGTATCATATCTTGGCACTTTACCGAAGATGTACAAACCAGTACCCGGATGTTAGCTTTGGTTCAGTTATTTTTGTTTCGTTATGAAGCAGATACAAATGTGTCTGTGAGCGACAATGTTCATGAGGGATGTCTACTAATGGTGGAGGAGCAAGAACGCATGATGAGGGATGTCTACTAATGGTGGAGGAGCAAGAACGCATGATGATGATGTTAATGATAAACAAGAAATTTTCGGATTCACATGTCTCGCCTAACGCGTGCGGGACTTAAAAATAAAAGATAAATGATGCTTAAATGAAAGTTTGTAAACATTTTAATAACTTAAAATATTGAGGCCGGTAATCATAGTGGAAATTAAGAGTCAAGGTCAAAAAATTCCAACAGAAAGTATTTTAGGATGTTTAGAATCTCTGACATGTAATGAGTTTCAGAAAAAAACTCCTCAAGATAAAGATGATGGGAAATGCTAAATTTTGGGGTAAAAGTTGCGTTTTAAGAGAAAATCTCCGGAAACTGGAATAATTTTATAAAAAAATCATTTGAGCAAATAAGAATCATTTAATAGTGCGGAAATGCTCTTCCCAAATGCATCTCTATTTAAATTAATGTTTTATAGATGTCTATGAGGTTAATAATATGAGATTTTGGGGCAAAACTTTGAAAAAATTAATACAATTGTTGATTTCTGTATACATTTGGTGTTACTAGGCTATACATGAAAAAAACAAAACTAAATGAGCTATAAACAATTAGTTTCTTACTGTTTTGCACAGAGAAAGGTACAGAGATGTCCTAGAAAAAGTCCTTTTGAATTCGACCATCTGAAATAATTTATTTTTGGGTCTAAAAATGTGTTTTTCATAAAAAAAATTGCTGAAAACAGGAATAGTTTTGTAATAAGATGTTTGAACATAAACTAATCTAATGGAAGTGATAAAATGGGCACAATTATATATACAAATGTTTCATTGTATCGTAAGTTAATGTGATAGTTCACATTGTGAGATTTTGAGGCAAAATGTTGAAAAAAATGAATAAAATCGTTCATTTCTGTTAATACATTCGTAGTACAGTGGCCCGTTCTATGGAACATCTTACGACGATTTTGCTCTTAAGTCAAATTATTAAATTTATTGCTATAAAAAAGTTCATAAACATGTTTTATAACTATCTAATACATATTTGTTCATTCAATATTTACACCCTTATTTGTTTGCTTCAAATGCTTTTAAGAAAAATGATGGAAGGATTTTATTTTGTCTTGAAAATACAGAATATTATATTCATTTTAAAGTGAGGAAACCTTATTTTAAACCCATCTTCATGTGAAACACGGAATCAGAGATCGATAAGACGCTAATTAAATTAAAACAGTTGTCCTTCATCAAAAATCACTGAAAAATAATCACAAATAAGTATTTCAACAAATATAATTGAAGTGAAAAAATGGTGTATAAAACGTTCATTACATATGTGTGATAATATCAGAACTTAGAAGTGAATAAGATGCTCAAATTGCGAGGTCAGGGTCAAAACGTGGAACAGAAATGGAGAAAAAACACCAATGTTTTTGTGATACAATCAAATTACTGGGCTTTAATAATGAAGTATGTATGAACTAAAAGAGACATTTATAAAAAATTCTCAGTCTACATTTGGGATCACACCTATGTGTTTCGATGAAAATCTTAACATTGTGTTATCCGGAAGTCAACGGGACAGAAAATAGTTCAATGTTGCTGTAAACTAAACAGTATGACCGTTAGCCACACGTGTAAAATATAAAATCTGCATTGCATGATTGTTACTACAATAAAGATGAAGGTAATATCAGCGATTCCATGTAAATAAAATATATATAGATCTATCGGCCAAATGGCATTGTAAAACTGATGGTAATTTTGGGTTTGACTTTTAATGGCTTTTGGAGGGAATCTGCTTGGATTCCTTCTACATTGTTTTCGAAATTTGATTCTATGGAATTTATCGGGCTGTTGCGATGCTAAGAGTTCAATTCTAACGGTTTCCCACAAAGCAATGACCAACGATGTGTCACTATCCAAGTGTATGATGAATGGAAATGCCTTTTTTTTTGCGAAACAATGCAATTTTCATCAACATTCGTTGAAAACCAGAATCTTTTTTAAATCGTTTTAGCTGAAGCAAAAAATACAATGATGTCACAAATGTTTCACTATTCAATGTACATAATTATATCAAAGTTTTTCATTCTATTTGAAATTAAAAAGAATGCTTAAACCGTGATTTTTTTGACGACTTGCTTAACAAATAAACAATTGCATAGAATCAACCTTTTCATACACAAAGTACTTGGTTATAAACTAAAAAAGTGTAGAAAGATCATTTTCTTGTATCAGTTTGGCGCATTATAAGTGTTTCGCATGTGCACTACTGTGTCAGAAATAAGTCCACTCACATACGGGGCTTTATGATTTGAGTGAAAAAAATGCAAAATATACATGAACCGATTTTCAAAAATCATTTGAGCAGTATAAACAATATTTTGAGAGTTATGTAATTTTTCCTTTTATATGTACTCGCCCAGTTAATGAATTAGATACTCACATTGCGGACATGTTGAAACAAGTATACTCAAACATTATTATTTTTTGTAATTGATAGGGATTGTGGACTAGAAGATTTTTATGTGTCTAGAGTAAAATAAAAATATTTTGTAATGGATAAAAGGATGCATGTTGGAATAATTGAATGTCCTAACCCCTGTGATGATATGAACTGTTCTGTTATGCGTACAACATAACATTTTCAATTGAGTAGAACAGTAATTGAGTGTATCAATAATTTGCACGTCACAGATGCTATTTGTATCTGTAACCCTGAATGGTTATATTGGGAATGCAAATTCAGATGGAGATGCCGTGTAAGGTGAAGGTTCCCATCAGACATGCCTCCGCAAAGAAGCAAACCCATGCAGGGCTGAGTATTTGAGATGTAGGATGAAGTTTCCCATCATGCATGCCTCGGGAGCGAACCAATTGGGGCAAAGGCCTGTGACTCCAAAGACATGGCCATATCCAATGGGTTGGCGAGGCCTCTTGTTTGTAACCAAGCTTGTATAAATATGTAAATACATGTATATATATTTTTATAGAGTGCGAGGCGTTTAGTCCAAAACACAAAGTTTATATTAACGTACAAGGTTATTTTGAAAAATAATAATAGTGATGGATATGCATGTTTTACAAGTGTAGTAATATTAGTGCTACAGCTGAAAACACCAGTTGTGCAAAGTTTGTACCAAACATTTTCGTACAAGAGATGTCTGATAGCTAAATCTATGGATTATCCGACTAGTAACACACTAGTCTTCCATCACAATCCTCATCTATTAAATAACGTATATACCTTAGTGTTTTCAACGAATAATTGCTTCTCGGAAGTGTGGGCATTGCATGAAAATAAAAGGTTATATACTATTATATTATGAACAACCACAACAATGTAATCAGAGTGTACATTTATAGCATTGAATGTGTGTACATTTATAGCATTGAATGT